>JAUYWG010034029.1:0-20729 GCA_034779775.1 Enteromius afrohamiltoni
ATTAAATGTTTAATGTAATAAAAATGTTTTAAACATCTCTGATAATCCCGGGTTGCTATGGTCACGCAGGTTTGTTTATGAAATATTTTTCTTGTGGCCATAAAGATGTTGTTACCTCGAAAATACTATCTCGTGGCCATGACATAATATCATGTTCAAACTAATTAATAAGTCGTGGCCACGACAAAACTAAGTGAACCGAAGACGTCCCCTCCCGGTCACCGTAGAATACTACCCCAGATAATCATGCGGTCTGAAAAGATCTGTAACATGACTGCTTTGAAAATCATTTAGTCTGAACTCTGCATCTAGGATAATTGACAAAAATATTTTTTTATGACAGACTGTAATAAAGAAGGGATTATGTGTTTATGAAACGAAATTATATTCCAGTTTTAAATGTGCTTCTTATTACAGATAGTCTTGGATTAAACAAGATTTGTATAAAACAGCCAGGAGCATAGGTTAAATATTTCTTAATGTGAAATTCTAACAGTATAACAATTTAGAGATGAGAAATTGAAATCTATATGCTAATATACACTATACTTAATAAATGCTGATGCTGTTAACATTCATAAATTGAGAATAAAGTATAATTTGCAAGGTTTGATTATTATTAGTGTATTTCAAAGGTACAAAATATATTTCACTACTTTAATAGGTTGGTGTATTAACATTATATCAGATATTACAGTTTCTTATTAGAAATTATGGTAGTTAACTGTAAATTTAAAATAAAACTGTAAAACTATTAATAAAACACCGTACTTTGATACCGTATTTTTCACAGTTTTATACTGGCAACCGCAGCTGCTGTTTTTTACCGTAAATTTTACAGATTTCTTTTTACAGTGTACAATTTTTTGCTGTAAAAGAAATAAAAGCTTTACAAATATTTAACGGTAGATTTTTGGCAACCCCAGCTGCCAGTATATTACCGTATTTATTTTTTTTTTACAGCGTAGATGGTGACAAAGAGGCAAAACTTAAGACTGCAGCTTTAATTATAAAATAGTATAGGACTGTGTATCGTCACCGCTGTCTGCAAATCTATTTATTTAAATGACCAAGACCATTTCACTTCCTAAATACAGTACTCTCATTATTATTATTATTTTCCATCTCACATACTGTATGTTTACATTACAGAGTGTTACATTCATAAAGAAATTGACAAAATAAATAAGCAAAAACTATTTAGCCTATTAAAAATAATTTGTTAATTTGGACAATATTTAATGTATCATTATAACTATCTGCAAATCTATTGATGTAAGCATTAAAACCAGACTATTTTGTAGAGAGGAAATGAAACTATTTCATTATGACAGTAATAGACATTAAAAAAAATCAATCAAACAGGTTAGCATAACTGCAAGAAATGATTACATTTAATTAATTAAATACTCTTATAATTACTGTAAATAATTTCCGACCATCAATGGTATACATTTTTTGTTTTATATATATAAAGTTTTTTTAAATATCATATGCGGCAGAAGAAGGAAAAAAAATATATTTTCCCACACAGCAAGACAATACGAGTGCTTATTCTCAAACCAATGGAAACAAAAAATGCCTACACACTTATTCAACCAAACACGGCTCTGTTTCCATCTCTCACACCTGTGGTCAAAGTCAGATGCACTTTTTGTCAGACCACTCATGTACTCTTTAAAACAGGAAATGACTCGGACTCTGTGGTGTTGGTGGCATACTAAAGCTAGAGCAGGAAGTTAGCCTTGAAAAATAGTGACACGCAGCTGTGGTATATGTGTTAGAAGCTTAACATAAAGTTTAAAAGCAAACAAAAAATACATTCATCAAAATTCAAAACTAAACCATTTAAATTAGTCAACAAGTAATATAATCAAACAAAAATACATGTTCCTTTTACATTCTGTTTGATCATTGGTGCCTGCTAGCAAATAAAAAGCCTAACGCAAGTGATTAACAAAGGCTATTACAGTATAAACATAAAAATATACTTTTGAGAGTTTATTTACAGTAGGGACGTGCTTAAGATGACAGTGGTATTACGTCCAGAAACGTGCTTTCCTTCTCGAGTCTCATTGTTTGCCTTTTTTCATTTTGATGGTCTCATACGTGTCCTGATCGTGAGGCTTGAGACCCTGTGGTGTGGAGAAGAGAGGACAACACGGATGTGGAAGAAAGTCAGAGCCATTTCAACAGAAGCTCACCAGATCAACCACAGCGAGTCAGAAATCTCATGTACATCAGTTAATTGCTATGATAATTGCTGCATGTTATCACCTCATTATATAACGG
This sequence comes from Enteromius afrohamiltoni, assembly GCA_034779775.1. NCBI lineage: Eukaryota > Metazoa > Chordata > Actinopteri > Cypriniformes > Cyprinidae > Enteromius > Enteromius afrohamiltoni. The sequence continues at coordinate 2,293 of JAUYWG010034029.1, forward strand.
TATATTATGTGACTAAATGATAGCGTCTTTCACTGATCTTACAGTGGAACGCAAGAAAGTACAAATAAGGAATATACACGTACACAGGAAAGGTCTAAATTATGACTACACAGAGTATTGAACAACCACAACACAACAAAAATACCTCATAAACGCCTTCGCCTGAATCTTTCTTCTATAAACAATCAGGGAAAAAAAGAAAAAAAAACACGTTAGAAAGCCTGCAACAATACAGACACAGAGATGTGAGTAGGCAGAGCTTCAAAGGTTTTTAAAAGGACAGTCAAATTTTGTTGCATTGCACTTTTAAATATAAAGATTTTATCGGCATCTGTATCTTTAACATCTATTGAACCTTTACAATAAAATCTTTGTAGTAAAAAAATATATATGTATATATATATTTCTTTAAACTAATGAAAATAAAGTGTTGATTATATAAAAAAAAAGAAATGGAGACATACAGGCTGAGTACATATATTGTGTGAAACGCTTCATGCTGAAAAAGCTGACATACGTATATTAACTTTTAGAAAGGACTTCACGCTGTTTAAGACAGGATGTAAAAGTGTGAAAGGGGAGGAGAAGCCCAGTAAGCAAAATCATTTTTTTTTGGCAATTAAAAAAATATAAGATTGAGTCTCATGAAACTTGTGAACTTAAAGCAATGCACTCTGCTTACATTTGGGTTGTTTAAATGATTGTAATAGTTAACACACAGAATTTACTGGACATCAGCTGGATGTGTTCAGTTCACATTACATCACATTGATTTTTTTAATAACAGCATTTTATTTTTAAAAGGTTTTTTTAATAATGTTTTTCTGAAACTGGTATAATATGCTAACATACTGCCTAAAATATAAATTCAGATAGATAACAGTCTTACCCCTCTAATTTGTTCTGCTTGTTTACTTCGCATCTGCCAAAGAATGAACAAATTATTATTAATAATAATAATAATCATCATCATCTGCAATATGATGTCTGAATCTGATCTAAGAAAGCTGGAAGCTGTATTAAAGGCAAATCCTGGTAAAAATTCTGCCATATTATTTAGTCCAACTCCAGTATATATCAGACAAGATATTAATTGTTGGTATTAATTTAATAACTTAAATATAATTGCCTTTACCAAATCATTTCAGGACGGAAAAAGTCAAATCGGGCCTGTTATATTGCAAACTGAATTTATTGAAATTATGAAATCACATTAGAATTTTACATTTAAAACAAACACCAAAAAAAAAAAAACCCACAACAACAAATAAGAGGAGTTTTCTCAAATATACCGTACCTTCATTCTGCAGTACAGGACAGTGAGAACAATCCCGTAGATGAACAGAACTGCGTCCAAGATGTAGCATATCTGTGGCTCTTTCATACTCATCGCATCTTCATAAAAATGAAGGAAATTAGGAAAAGAAATAATTCCACATGTTGTGCTACAGGTTAAGTATTTTAGAATAATTATTAACACTGAATACGTTTTTATTATTATTATTATTATTATTATTATTTCACAAAATGTTCCATGAGTCCGTTTTACAGGTCTCTTCACTGTACATAGGATAAGTGTATAAACTCTTCATCTGCTGTATTTGAATAAATTCTGTAAATTTATGGTTATTAGTAAATGGCAGAAATCGATGCATCAAATCCTTAGATTTGTACCAAAGCATAACTTATGCTCTTAAGTTTATACAACATGTAAGATGAGAAATCATTTGTAATAAACAAGTTCTAATTATCAGACATCAAAACAAACAAACTATGATTTTTGGGAACATTGTACCATTACTCGTACATCCAATCATTGCACAATAATTAATATTATTAGTTAAATAATTTTTTTTAAATAATAAATAATCTTAATTGTGCATATGCAGAAAATGTAACAAAAAGTTTAACAAAAAAGCTTTTGTGAGACTAATGGCTAAATTTGCAGAGACATTAAAGAAATAGAAAGGTCATCTGTGATGTTTCTCAGCTAGTATCATATCCTAAAGAATAGTGTTACTTCTCTTTTTGTGTAAATTCAGAGTCAGAATTTCACAGACTACATGCTTGCAGAGAAACACTATAATTAAACTACACATGCACTGTGTCGTCTTATTAGCTCAAGGTTTAATGCATTCATTCTAGTGCAACATACTGAACAAATACAGTTGCTCAAAATGCATGATTTTTTTTGGCTCTCATCTCGATGAAAGTGCATAAGAAATCACATTAAGAATAGAAAACACTACAAAATCCAAAATTAACGTCTATAGCATCCTCATATACAGAGATGCAAAAGGGAAGTGGACCAGCAAAGCTCATATAAGCCACAACCTAAATTTAAGAAGTAGCACTACTTTCACATTCACTAGCCACTGTGAACGGCATGAAAAGTGTTAAATTGACTATTTATTTGGTCATTGCAAGTTAAGGCTAAGCAGTTGGCATTGTACTTTACAGCCATATTGTGTGGTTCGAGCATTGTTGACAGAAAAGGCTGCTTCCTGGCAACAAAGGTTCCAACATCAAAGTTCAGATATAGGACTGAAAACAAGAGATGTGAAAAGTGACCTTTATATAGACGTGACAACCAAGGCGCTTAAAGACTTAACTTTTACCCCTTTTTTTTTATTTTTATGAATACTGGATTGTAGCATTTACATAGAAGTGCATTGGATTTATAAACATCCATTGCTTTATAAGTGCTTTATTACACAAAATACATAATTAAATACATTATAAAATCCCATACTTCCATATTCAAGAGGTGATCAGAGCGCACGTTAAGTAGCATAATTTCCGAACAAGGAAATATAATGTGTTAAAGTCTAGGAGACAAAATGACTAGCTGAGAGCTAAAAATAAAGTCATTAAAAAGAAACATTTCCTATGTTCTCATAAGATTTAAGTTTGTTATATGCCAAAACAGTTTTGAACATCCATCAGGCCTTCCCTAAAAAGGGAAAATTGATAATATAGTACATTTACAATTCTTAGTTGCTATTTTTTTTATTATTAAGTACATTTCCCAGATGAAAAATCTGCTTCAAGTTGAAAATCTACATAAGTTAGAGTATTAGAGTAACACTCGTATCGACGTAAAAGCACAAGATTCACAAAACACAGCTTTGGCGACAGATAAAGAGCGGCAACATTTAACACTTACCAGCACTGGAGAAGCTGAGCCACATAGAAAGAAGAGAGAAGGGCAACCCCACCTTCATCACCATCATCAAAACTCGGCTTTGCTTCTGCGTACAACCTCACGGGACGCACACCTCCAAAGACGACTTTTAAGTGAACAGATGTGTAAAGCACATCAGAGGCCGACAAGAGGGAAGTTGTGGTGAAAATATGTCAGTTTTCAAGATAAACCACCCCCACCCGAGTGACGAAGAGGAAAACGGGCCAAAAATCATGTGATCTGCTTTAGACTGCAAATCCTTGGACATGCTGATTCAGTTAATTGCAGTTCTTTTGCATTTATACATTCACAGAATCTGCGCACAAGTTTGCACATCAGCACTTGTAAAGATGGTAAAGGACAATGTGTTTTTTCCAAGTTTTAAAATATTTATTCGGGTTTCATAAGCATTTACATAGAGTAACTTCTGTCATGATATCACTAGAATAGATCACAAAGACAGAATCATGATCAGACACTGGCGTCCTCAGCGGTCCACTTCCCCAAACACAATGTCCTGAGTGCCTGCAGAAAAAAAGACAACAGGCTGAGGCTCAGAGCAACATCAAATTGCACATAAAACACTAAAAATACACTAAACCAGATTAATCTCGTAAGATATATTTTTCCAATGTCATCTTCTTTTCAGAAATGTACATGCTGCATTTAAAATATCAATTCCTTAAGTGTTTCTTTGCTTCGAGTGAATGGTTAGGTTTATAATCAAAGCCCTAGTATTTATTGTGAAGGGACAAATTCAGATTCGTACAGTGTATTGTGCTCACATTTGAACAGGATTTCTCTAACAATTTATGCAGACATAAGTAAATGTAATTTGATTTTAGTTTATCTAAAAATTAAACAGACAATATATGTATTTAATATTTATATAATATAACAAATATATTTATTTAAAAATTATACGGTTATAATTGTTATAATCTTTTTTTAATCACATATATAATCTTAAAAAAAAAAAAAAAAAAAGACTACAATATCCCTTGCTTAAAAATAATACTAATCTAAATAATAATTTAGATATTAATATAAAAGATTTAAAATGATCTCTTTAGGATTACATATACTGTAAAAACAAATACATTTATAAATAAAACAGATTATTGAAATATGTAAAGAAATATATGCATTTCTATTTCAACATGATCACATTTTATTCCATGTATTTCTTGCTATTTCTTTATAATTATTTGTGACATTTCCAAGGAATGTTGTTTCTCCACTAATTATTTTCAGTGTAATTATACAAGCAGAGTTTTGCCTGTCGATTGTTTGTTTGTAGGGATGTAAGTGTGGCAGCAGAACGGATCAGTCAAGTGTTTGGAGAATGTCAGAGAAAATGCAAGCAAATTAAATACTTTGAAAATACTTTCTAATACTTACTAAAATACTTACTAATCATTTTTAGAATTTTTTTTTTTTCAAGCTGATGAACGATAGAAACATTGACAGCCAATCAGAATCACTCCTGCTATTACAATCTTAAGTGACTTGAGAATTTGAAGCATCTTGCGCTTTTAGAATAATATAGTATCATTGGATGCTAATTAACCATTGGTGTGGACGCTAATACTGTCATCTTTATTGTTATTGTGCTTGGTGTTTAATACTATGAAATCAAATTCGTAAGATTTACATTTATTGATTTAGCAGACTTTTAATCAAGGTACTTACAAGCAATGATCTTAAGACGGCAGTAATATGAGAACTGCTATCATTTATTGTTTAGGATTTTAGGATTAGTGAAAACAGAAGATTTTACTGTATAGAGCTACTGGCATCTTATTTAAATGTAATACTGCGAGCAAATGTGCAGTTCGTTGCTGTGACATGCAAATCTACAAAACAGACAGATCTGAAAAGTGCAGCATGAAGTACAGAGAGAGAGAGAAAACACTTACCGATGATCGCCACCACATCAGCAAGCATGTGTCCTTGAGACATTTTATCTAAAGCAGCCTGAGGACCAAAACAGAGCAACAGCTCAACACAAATAGAAAGGCCTGCAGTATTTGCAGCATTTTCACACGTACTACCATTCAAAGGTTTGAACTCGCTAGGACTTCCTTTTTTAAAAAATGCTACTTTTTTACTTTTTATTTAGCACTTTTTAAAAATACTAATGATTCTTTGAATACAAATTGTACTTTTTTTTTTTTTTTTTTTTTTAAATACAATTTTTTTTATTTAAAAGAATCCTGGAAAAATATCAGGTTCCACAGAAATACTAGGCAGCACAAATGTTTACAACAATTATAACAACAAGAAATGTTTCTTGAGCATCAAATCAGCAAATCTAAATCATTTCTGAAGGACCATGTGACACTGAAGACTACTTTGTAATTAAAGCTTTAAATAACATTTTAAAATACACAAATAAAAAAATATATATTTTTTAATTGAAAATATATATTACAATATTACAATTTTTACTGTATTTTTGATCAAACAGTTGCAGCTTTGCTAAGCATCAGATGTATCTTACTTAAAACTTTTTAATAGTACTCCATGTACTTTTTATTATTTAAAAAGCATATTTTATTATTGGTGAGTATATTATCAATGACTAAATCCTAATAGTATAATGATTTAATTACCAAGTGAGCAAAGCCAGGTGCCTTGATCTTGCAGCGGTAAGGTCTGCTGGAACCGTCAGACACCAGGTACACACCAAACTCACCCTGCAGCACAACACAGCAGAGTGTGAATTATAGAACAACACTTGCTCTGATTCCTCTTAAGTCCAGTTCATTAATGGGTCAATTTGTTTATTCCTACCAGTACTGAAATAAAAGTAGTCTAAAAATAAATAAACATAAATAAATAAAAATCCTCCCAAATGATAAATTCAAATCAAAACAGCACTGGTTGTACTGTGTAGTTTTGCTTCCCTGAAAATAACCAGATCATAAAAGTCATTAATTCAGAAATCAGACACATATTGGTCATTCCGCATCAACTGAATCTATAGGACCGCTAAATAAAAACTGCACCATCAATTACCTTTACTCAAAACCACAAATATAACAACTTTAAAAAACCCGTATTTCCCACATGTGCATGACAGGAAAAAAAAAAAAAAAAACAACCCCAGAACAAATCACCAACACCAACCTCACCATGCTGGACGGGAAGATGACCCCAAACCACTAATGAAGCCAATGCAAAAATTTCTCTTGAGAACTGCAATGGTGTGCGTGTAACTGTTGGTCAACACATGCTTAAGTGCATTACACTTACTTTTGGTGCCTCTACAGCTGTATATGTGGCTCCCGGGGGAACCTGGTAGCCCTCAGTGTACAGCTTAAAGTGATGAATGAGAGATTCCATTGATGTCTGCATGAAAACAAGTCATGGGGCGAGAGGGATGTCAGCTCACATTAAAGCATGAACCTTTTTTTCTGTATAGAAATATTCCCATTTAATAGCATTCAAAATGTGTTGATTATCAGAACTACGCGACACTGGAGTGCACGTTTGAAAAACCAGTAATGACACCCTGCTGCTTTAATTAAGCTACATACGCAAGCATATCTTACCTTCATCTCAGATCTCTTGGGTGGGGCTATTTTAGCATCATCTACCTTGATCTCTCCAGCAGGCATTTTGTTGAGACACTGATGCATGATACGCAGCGATTGTCTCATTTCCTCCAAACGGCACAGATACCTAAAAACAAGATAATATTTAACTAATAACATCCATTATTAAAAAAAGAATAGCAATATTTGTGGTAACACTATATAATAAGGGCCCATAAGTTAATGCATGAGCAGTACATTTGCTACAGTATTTATTAATCTTCATTAATGTCAATTAAGAAAATGAACATTTAAATGAATGTATTTAAATTCAATGCAATTTCTCGTGAAAAAATCCGTTTTTTGATCGTCCACTTCCAAACATTCTAGTAACACTAAGTAACTTTGCATCTACACGTCAACTAGCAGGCATTAGAGCATTAGTAGACTGTCTGTTTGATGCCTCCACAACATACGGACTATCAGAAAATTTGCAAGCAACTTATTCTACTAACCTAAACCTACCTTAACAGTCTACTCTGAGAGTTACTAGACATGTAGTTGAGAATTAGTTATTAAATGGAAGTTACTTATAGTCAGTAGAACGTCTAAAGTGTAACCACAAAAATGGGTGCCAAGGGTCATTACAGTAGAATTGTTGTAAAAATGCTCTTCAAGCTAAAACAAAAAAAAAAAAAAAAAAAAAATTTGGTTGATTAGTGACATGTTCTCAGTTTATCAATTTGTAAGAAGCGCGCATCGTGCTACATTTCACGTGTGATAGCATCAGCTTGTGTGGTGAGAAAGCTTAGTAGAGTCTAAGACCAATTTATAGCCTGTGGTTGCATGTTGATTTCCTGTCATTTAACTTCCTGGAGCTCTTAACTTAGTCTTGAGCACAACCACGTGGTCACCTGTCATAGCAGTCGCCATTACTTCCAATGGCCACATCGAACTCCACTTCATCGTATTTATCATAGGGTTGACTCTTCCTCAGATCCCACTGAATACCAGAACCTCTGAGCATCACTCCGCTGGAGGAGGAATAACACACACCATATTGACAATCGGACACGGCAGGATACAGTGCTCTCTGGTGAACTTATTCAAATCTCTTTGAATTACAGTGTACAGTGCATCTGTGGGTGACTAGTTAAGCTAATGATGATTACATCTCACCACATAAAGAATTAGGGTTTGATTTATAATTAATCAAAGGTCACTTACTATCAGACAGATCATCTACTACAGCAACTTCTGCATTTGTGCAGGGGAGAGAGTGACACTTAACACAATGCTGTACCTGAATCCATAATTGAGTGCATCCTTTGCCCCAATTACACCAATATTAACAGTTCTGTTCTTCCAGATACGATTGTTGGTGAGCATCTGAAACAATATTGCAGTCATATTCATTTAGAAACTAATTAATGTCAAACTGAAAATGAATGCATTTATTATATACGCATCTATTTACTTGATTAGAAAGGTTGTGTTTACTCTGCAAGTCTTATAGCGCAGATGATATCTTTTGACCACATCTGATCTTTTGGTCCCAGCTTAGTGTTCCACTTTAGACATGACTGGTAAACATTACCCAAAATGATCATCAGGGCAACCCTTTAGAATAGGGAACACTTATTCAATATTAACAACAACTTTTCACCTCAATAAAATATAATATTATTATTATTTTTTTTATTATTATTATTAAGTAAGAATATTTAGTAAGGTAGTTGTTAAGTTTAGGTATTGGGTAGGATGTTGAATAAAGCATGTGCTTAATTTCTACTAATTCTATAATTCTAGTACATGCTAATACTCAACTAGTTAAGGTGACCCTAAAATAAAGTGGTACCATTGTCAGTAATCACTTTACTATACACATGCTAGATCCTTGCATTTTCAACGGATGTGCTAGTAAAATTATTTATGTTATTCACATTGAGTGGCAATTTTCGCTGTTAAGTTCCAGAACGCTATTAGGTTGTTGTTTGTCTGCTCTATTATTTCAGGTTAAATTAATTTATTCCTCGCCACTGCTACTGATTGCTTGCCAACTACTAGTGTTTCAACCAATCCTGTTACTCTGCTCTTCTGGTTCGTTTATATTCCAAATCATTGCTCGGTCTTCAACCAATCTCCGTTCCCCAGCTGGCTTTTAAGAAGTCAGGTTCAGGGACTGATCGTCAGTCTTGAGACTCTCTTTGCTCAATATGCTGGTGATATTAGTGGCTGAAAGAGGGGAGAAAAGCTATGTGGTATACAATTCACACGAGTAGATGACTTGCCGTCTAAAAATACATTAGGTAAGACGATGCGTGCCAACCTGTGTGTTTCTTCTGACTGGTTAGATAGCAGTGATGGGCAGTAGCGTCGCTACAAGTTTAACTACATTTCTCAATAGCGTGTTTGTAGCGTCGCTGTTTTCCGAATCAAATAGCTTTTCAGTAGCGAAGCTCTTTTATTGATCAAGTAGTGCGGTAGCGTCCACGCAGCTAACGTTACATTTTTCCAAGCATTTCTGATGCTTAAGCACCTTCTGCACTGGACGGTTTATGTTTGTTTTTGTTGCCAAATTGGTTTGGAACAATTGTTAAATAAATAATTGCACAATTATGCGTGCCTATTTGTTTGAATTACATTTTTTATCACTAAAGTAGCATTGTTTTGAAGATGGTTCAATTAAAAAAAAATCATTTCTCAGGGTAGTAGCTTTAGTGTAGTTAAGCTTAATTCAATGTAGAGTAATTGATAGCTTAGCTCACTACATTTTCTAAGTAGCCTGCCCAACACTGTTAGATAGCGTAGTTAGGGCGTCTTGGAGATTTATTTTCAGACTTTTGTTTTTAGATCAGATTAGAAGGGGAAAATTGTGATCGGTTAAGACTTTTTGGTTTACTTTTGGGTCTTTCTACCAGTTTTTGCTTAAAATAACTCTTTTGTAAATATTTTAAAGAGTAGCATTTCTCTTGCCCTTTTACCACTCTTTGTAAATAAATCACTTTGCTTATGCAGTATTTCGTTTGTCTCTGTCATCACTTTGGTTGCCAACAGTGCTGTGTAACAATCGCCAACATGGACAACAATTGTCATGAATATTTTTTACAGCACAAAAATCTGGATAAATAATGGCTATTTTCATTTGCTATTTTAAGTTTATTAGACGAGTAAGTCTGAGGTGAAATAAAGTAGTGCTCCAAGATTTTTATTTGAATTCATTCTAATAAATTATTGAGCGAGGTTAAACAATGTTGAAGCTTTGTTTAATTACAAAACCCTCATTGCTGAGAAATATAATGTAGGTTTCACATTACACTATTTAGCAGACGCTTCCAAAGCAATCCAACGAAGGACAATGGAAGCGTTTAAAATCGACAAAACAGCATATAACAAGTCACACAGTACATGTAGCATTTTTTTAAATGATGTAATAAACAAATAGAATAGAAAACAAATACAGAAAGTTAGTTTTAGAGGTCTTTTTTTTTTTTTTTTAAAAGAGTATTTTTTCACATATTTTTTTTTTGAGTTTAAAGTTTTAAGGGGATTTTTTTTTTGGGTGGGGGGGTACATAAAATAGAATTAGAATAGAGAGTGAATAGAGACTAGCGAAAAGCTGTTGTATTAATAAAATGCATTGGAGCTCCTGAATGTTGTACAATTTCTTACCTATTAAATTCCTAGCACAATAAAATGTGAGCACATACAGCATTAATAATATTTTATTGGCAAACATGTTGTCATTGTGTCGGAGTGGATTTCTGAGGGGAACTGGAAGTGTGTGTTTAGACATAGGTTGAAACTTGCACAGATTTTTGTGCAACGTGTGCAACAAATTCTGATCTGTGACAAATGTTAAGAAAAATATCACATTTTACAGACACTTCATACTTCAAGCACTATTCTTGACTGAAACTGGTTGTGTTTCGGTCTACATACCTCCTCAACTTCATCAATGCGAATAGAGAAGTTCTTGCACCATTCATAGATGTCATCCATGAGACCAAGAGGCAAGTCCTGCAATGATCCGCAGTTTTATGAAGTTATCAGCACAACCAGAAAAATACCTTTTTTTTTTTTTCAATTAGAAAGACAAAGCGTACCTGATGAACTCCACCGGGTCTGACGTATGCGGCATGCATCCTGGCTCCAGACACTCTCTCATAGAACTCAAACATCTGTAAGATATCCAACAGTGCAATGGTTACTAGCTTCCAGACAAACAACAAACAAATGTGTTACATGCAGCATTCTCAACACATATTTAATGTCCCACAAAATGGATATATTTAATGTCTATTAGTGTTTCTGTTCGATGAAGGGCCAAAGAAAGCTGCTACCTTCTCTCTCTCCTCAAACATCCAGAAGAAGGGGGTCATGGCTCCGATGTCAAGGGCGTGGGTGGTGATGCCCATGATGTGATTCAGGATACGGGTCATTTCTCCATACAGCACTGCAGAGACCATATATAATAACACATTTATGCATCCGCCTCAGCGGGTTAGGTAAATTACTGAAGCATTCTCATTTGTGTGACTGCAACAAATGTAACCTAATGTAATATTGCAGAGTGTAAACCAGATAGATCGCATTTTAGTTTTGTTCCTTACCTCTAATCCACTGTGCACGTGGCGGAGCCTGAATGTTAAGAAGCTTTTCAACGGCTAGAGAATATGCCTGCTCATTACACATCATGGACACATAGTCAAGCCTGTCGAAGTATGGAAGTGCCTGCAGGAACACAAACACAAGACAACATTACAGCAAATAAGACTTCACAGACACAAAAGCATATTGACAGCTCAGTTATGACAGCTTAATAAGAATTGCATAAGACGGCCATGAGTTTTTGATGTAAAGTGTAATGATTCAGTAATTCAGGTTTAACCTAAAGTATTTGGTCCTCAGTGACACATCACATTAAAGGTATAGATTTTATCAACAGCTCAAATACTTTACTATGAGCAACTGAACTTCAATTCAATCAGAAGATATATTTGCACCACTAGGCAACAATTCAAGTAAAAAAAAAACACACAAATGAATGATGCAAATGCAAAATGCAATATAAAAAGGATATTTCAGCTTCTCAGACATATAAACTCACAGTATACTAAACAGCTTGTTAACCACTTCATGTGTACATCACTGTCTAGCACAGGGGTTCCCAAACTTGTCATCTCTCGACCCCCAAAATAACCGTGCCAGTGACCCGTGACCCCCACTATCCTCAGAAATGGTTAAAATATACTAATGTTGCGCACAACGGTGCGCATTGGTCGATATTAACCAATGTTTCATTTCAACAAAAATAATATCCTAAGTACAAAGAGATCAAAATGACCTACATGTTACGTGCACATGTCGGAAAGTGTTGCAAATTGATCTGCTGCTACTGACGCTTGACCTCCCCTCAATTGGCGCTTTTCCACTGCGTGGTACGGCTCGGCACAGCTCGTTACAGCACGGCACGGATCAGTTCGGCTCGGTTTGCGTATCCACTGCAGTTTAGTACCGCTTTATAGTGGGGGGATTATTCACGTGTCGTTATAGTTAGTTATAGTCTACTGCCGTGACATCAACGTAAACGCGCCACAAACAAACACACAACAATGAACACAAAAAACCTGAAAAACCTTTTCATTCCGCATCGCCCCATCAAGCTCTCGCTGAATCCGCTCCTCGGCTACCAACGAGAGGAACTTCCTCAACAGACCACGAAACAAAACAGTTGCGGCCGATCCTTCTCTGGCTGTACTGATTTAAATCTAGCGGGTCTGTTGTGTCTCGTGTCGCAAGTTCAGTGACGCAGTAATGACGATTTTTCTCCAGCCAATCAGTGACCAGCAGAGTTTACACGTTTTGGTAACGGTACGGCTCGCTTGGAACCGCGGCTGAGGTGGTACTAAAAAAAGGACCAGGTACTGTTCCCAGAGGAAAGGAAAAGGAAAGGATGTGACTTGTGGCCAGGTATGGTTTCCCATACTAGGAATTGGTGCTCTGCATTTAACCCATCCAAGTGCACACACACAGCAGTGAGAAGTGAACAACCACACACACACCGTGAGAACACACCGTGGTTATTGGCTGATTATTCACTAACCCCACCCACAATCCCTGCCGGACCTGGGACTCGAACCCACAACCTTTGGGTTACAGGTCCGACTCTCTATCCATTAGGCTAGAAAGCACCAAATGTCTCACGACCCCTACTTTGGGAAGCACTGGTCTAGCACCCATATAGACCAACTACGTATGCTATATTACATTGCAGGGTTTTGAAAGTGAAAGCAAAGCACCAGAATTTACTTAATATTTAATATGTCTATAATATAGTTTGCATTTATTAAGTATTCATTTATCATTTCAAGGATTAAGGTACTAATTTGCTATATTGTGCGTATAGCTCAGACATGAGGACTTCATTTTTTAGAGGATGTATAAATGATGCCACATATTGAACTCAATACAAAGCGTTGCATATAATCATAATGTTAAAAGGCAGGGCGATTATTTTTTTTTTTTTACATGCTTTAGAGTAGGGCAGAGTACCAAAACAAACTTGTAGCCAATCAGCAATAAGGGGCATGTCTACAAAAAGTTGTGAACCGAGCGACAGAAACATACAAAAAAAAAAAAAAAATGTCTGCGGAACGATAAGAGAAGCAAGATCGTAAATATCGTATCAACTTTCCAGCGCTGGAAAAAGTCAAGGATCGGAAGGCCTTCTCTATAGGTGACCGTTTAAAATATCTACATGCCTTAAAGTCACATTAAATAGATTAAAGTGGGATCATTCTTTACATTTTGCAATGATTGAAAGCACTCAAGTATTTGAAATAATATAAATAGTTTCTGCAACTAAAACAGATTGGCTGTGTGAATTAAGTTAAGTGTTAACCATTAAGCACTTGATAATCTAGTGTCAGTCATTAGCGGTTGAGTTACCTGTAAATAAGTCTTGTACTCAATTAGTTTCTCCGTGCCACGGTGCAGGAGTCCGATGTGAGGGTCACATTTCTTCACGGACTCTCCGCTGAGCTCCATCACCAGACGCAGCACTCCATGAGCCGCGGGGTGCTGAGGCCCGAAGTTGATGGTGAGGTTGGACACGTCCTTCTGTGCTGGTGGGTCCTTGTCTAAAAAAGTTGGAGATAGTTTTTTTTATATTGTGGTTGGTTGAACTGTAAATACGATAGTCACTAGGCCGAAACAAGACCAACCGTTCCAAGGTGGAGGTACCCATTTCTCAGTGATGGCAGTGGGATACATCACAGCTCCAGAGTACTGCTCTGCCCACTCCACATCTGGCTGCCATTGCTTCAGCCTGAAATAACACACACAGATGTGAGAACTAGCAAGTTACACCGTGACAGCATTTACTGTACACAGTGGCATCACTATATGTCTAATAATGATTTAATAACGCGAAATGTTCATTTTTTAAAAATGTAAAATATTTTCTGGAAATGCACATTCGTGCCGACTTTACTTTGAAATACATGCAACTTGGCTTAATATTTAGTTATTTAACGCAATGAAATTTATTCATTTTATGTGTTGCCTCAATACGTTTCTGCCCCACTTTATCTACAGATGTTGAGATCACATTTAAATACAAATATATAAAGCAATGCAGAATTAGGTCGATTTGAATGAAACTGGTTTCCTAACTGCTCAGGTTTAATCTCAACTAGCTTTATACTCCTTATAAAAGCAGTTATCATTAGCAGAGGGGTAAATGATTGACAAATATTGTAATACAATAATTAGAATTTGAAAAGGGCAGTCATTTACTATACATTTCAATGCTTCAGGAAAAAAACATCGGTTATCCAATCCCAATAACCCTGACACCAGCACGCCGCTAACTAACTAAACCCATTTTTTCACAACACTGTGTAGACGACTATAAAGTGTGTACCTCTTCTGAATTAAAACACAGGATGGAGTGCTGACATTACTATTTAACAGCACTGAAGGACGTCCGAGTCTGGAGAGCGACCTCAACAAAGTCGCCGCCATCTTCCTCTCTGTCAGCCGCTGCTTCTGCGGAGGATTCTTTACCGTCGGTTGTTTTAAAGCGGCTCTGGCGCCACCTGCCTGTAGGAGGTTCACACTGAAGCGCGCATTATAATAACTCACATACAGCCACTAGGTGTCACTCCAGTATGTAGGTATATTTTCATGCCTAGCTGGCAGTGTGGGGTAAGTAGTTGTTTTAAAGTGAAATATCCATCCATGATCCACTAATAATTTTCAAAAATTCGATTGAGCGAATCGTTCTTTTGAGCCGATTCCTTTGAATGTATCGAACACATCGTCCTGACTGATTCATTCGCGAATCGACTCTTAAACTCAACTCAGTGCTCACAGCGTGCTGTGCAGGTGCAGTACAAACACTGTGGTAAACATGGTATTAGCCTGATACATTCACACCTTTATGTTAATGATACTTGAAGTTAATTGTGTAAATCGCATATACTGTGTAATGTAGGGTATGGGTTTTCTGAGCTATTTATTGCAGACGACTCTATAGGCTACACACCATGCAAAAGGTCGGGTGAGTATCTTTATTTTATTTATTTAATATCCCTAAATCATATCCTTTTTCAACAAGGGTGCCTTCAGTTGATCTTAGGTCCCAGTAAAGACATGTATCATATTACAAAATACTTTCAAAATAAAGGCTGTTATTTAGAATTTTTTAGTTTATTCACCAAAACACAGCACAGCTATTTGTGTAATGGTAATAATATTTAAAAAAATAGGAATTAGAATGATTGTGGAATTATCATGCCATTTAACATAACATAAATGTATTACATATATTTAAACAAAAATGTATTTTAATTTGTAATAATACTTCATAATTTGATTTTACTATATGGGTCAGGTCCTTCAGGGGCTTTCTCTGAAAAAAACATTAATTTTATAATTTTATATTTTATAATAAAAAATATTGCTACGTTCATGAAAATTGGTTCCTAGTACAATTTAATCCAAAATAAAAGCTTTTGCTTACATATTAAATATACACAGTACACACACATATTATGTGTATATAAAGACACACATATAGGCTATGTTGAAAATATTTACATTATATATTTACATTCATATAAATATATATATATATATATATTTAATATACCATTTTCTTAAATATATACATGCATGTGTGTGTATTTATATATACATAACAAATATACACAGTACACACATATATATTATGGAAACAAAACCTTTTATTTTGGATGCAATTAATCGTTTAACACCACTAGTTCCTATAAACAATAATGTTGATATATATTTCTTCCTATTTTACTGTTGTTGTCACAAATGTCTAATTGAACTAGAGCTAGGAGACTTTTCCCCTAATGAACTGCATAAATACTGCATATAAACCACACGTTCAATGCTTCATTGCTTCTTAGAAAAACAGTGCTTTTATTTCTGATATACTGTGAAAAAATAATTACGTAACATTTTTAAAAAATATTGGAAAAAAATCAAAGGGAAATAAAAACGAAAAAAAACAAAAAAATCTATAACTTTTGTTGTACATCTGTCAAACATTTTTTTTCAGCTACCAAGAACAGTACAGTAAGGTCAATGTTTATTTTCTAAGACACAATTATACAGGATACACTCCTACCAGCAGAAGAAAAGTATTGGAGCAGGAACGTGAGAGAAGTAAATGAACGGATTACATAAAGGGTTTTCATATACTCGCACTCGCTCGATCGCACACACAAAAACACACACATACCGTCATCTGCACGCACTCCTCTGGCCTTAAGCCGGTTTATAAAGTGAGGGAATATAAAAGTCATGTTTTCCTAAGGCCACTCTTTATTTTGTTCACTCCTTCATAAATTCCTTCTTCTCGCCTTCATGGAGCTTCAAGTTCTTAGACGGGATGGGGAATGCGAATACTGTCCAGTGGGTCACGTGTCCCACAACATATTCCCCTGGCCATCGATATAAAGGATGAGTGATTGGCAGCTCAAGCAGGTCATCAAGATGTTTCTGGATCCCTTGGTATCGTACCGGCTCCAACCAAGCTACTCATCGTCCTCTTTGTACTGTACCGAGTCAGAAAGTACCATCGCTATGGTGTTTGTCAACCTTCTTTATGCAATTGAAAACATAACAATACTGCATTTAAAGAGTGCATCACATTGGATGTTGTAAAATAATACTTGAAGTCGGAATTACACATGGGAAAGTATTTACAAGGCTCGTTCGAAAGTGTGGACGAAGACCAAAACTAGTCGCAGAGAGCGAGTATACTCACGGTTTAGAGGGATTGTCTTCATCCTTGTGTTCCTATCATTGCTTTAATAATGGCATCCTTCAAAACCCGTTGAAGACAGTTCATAGCCATCTCTGTAAGGTAGTTTTTCGTAATTGGCGGAAAATGCTTCAAGTCGTTTGGCACAAATATCAGGTGTGTGTCTGTGTGAATAAGTGAGTGAAAGACTTTCCCATCTCATACTTCACATGAAAGTCCTACTGGTTTCGCTGCTCTTTGGCGCGAGACGTTAAAATCCACTCCAGAGCTTTAAATTAGTTCCAATTTGATCTTTAAGACGAATGTGATAGCAGCCTGATCTTAGATCAGTAAGGTTGAGTTTGGATACCTAAGGCTGGATCAGTTTAAAACCTTCTCTGCTGTTTCCAACCCTCGAACAATACAAATAAAAAAAAAAGAAGAAAAACTCTAGGTCACTCGCGACCAAATAAAATTCGCAAACAACGATAACAAACAAATCTGCATATTTTCTTGTTCGTTGAGGTGAATATCACCCAAATAAAGACTGATACTCTAACGTTGAACCTTTGGTCCAGAATCACTTACAGAAATATGACAAAAAAAGTTTTCGGTAATATTCGAATATATTCGAGAGAATGCTCTAGCCTAGTGTGCAAATGAGAGATTACATATCGATTATGAGGGTAATCTAAGCTAGAATACTGGAATGCAGTGCAAACAATGACCCCTCTACATAAGCACCATGTAAAAGAGTGGGGCATTCCTGTATATGAATATATATATATATATATATATATATATTCCATGGTTCTGAACTAGGATAGTGAACTAAATGGCTGTCGCTGACCATGACTGAAAACACTTAAATGGCCTCCTCAACTGGTCTCCGTCATAATGTTGAAATTTAAAGGGTAATGTGTTTTATTGCAAATGCCAAAAAGTGCTTTTTTAAATCGAGTCAGAGCTGCTGCTCTGCTAATGGATCAGCTGGAAGGCTAGTAACCTGTTTAACGAGGTAGCTCAGCAAGCTGGATAGCCAGGTAGATGCTGATTTACACACAAAATAACAACGAATCATCTAGTCTCAAAATACATTGCTTTGTTCGTCAAGAGTACTGTACGAGTACTGTGTGCTCTTCATTACCTTTGTCGAATGCAGACCTTCATTTAAGAATGAATGGAAAAATAAAGGTATTTTGTCATATAGGTAACCATGTACAGTGGGGTCTAAAAGCCTTTTGGTTTTACCTTGTAAAAAACATCTTTACAAAATGTAATTCTTAATATCTCGAAAAAAATTATACCAGGTCTAGAAATAACTAGTGCTGTCAAATGATTAATCGCGATTAATCGCTTCCAAAATAAAAGTTTTTCTTTACATAGTATATGTGTTGATGCTGTGTTTATTTATTATGTTTATTTTAAACACCAG
>JAUYWG010034030.1:0-10104 GCA_034779775.1 Enteromius afrohamiltoni
TTGGATGGGTTAAATGCAGAGCACCAATTCCTAGTATGGGAAACCATACCTGGCCACTTGTCACGTCCTCCTCCTTTAATATTTATATATGTTTGTTTGTGAAATATAAACAATTCCTCACAAGACCAAAATGTTATGTGTCTTATGAGATAATAAGAGCAAAAAACATTACTGAATGCCGTTGTCCAGTCCAGTTCCAGAGTCAAGGCCAGGAGAGCCGTTGTCCAGTCCAGTTCCTGAATCACAGCCAGGAGAGCCATTATCGGGTCCAAGCCCTGAATCATGGCCAGGAGAGTCGTTTTCAGGTCCAAGCTCTGAGTCATGGCCAAGAGAGCCATTGTCAGGCCCAGTTGCTAAATTACAGCCAGGAGAGCTGTTGACGGGTCCAAGCCCTGAATCACAGCCAGGAGAACCATTGCCAGGTCCCGGCCAGGAGAGCTGTTTGTCAGGACCTAGCCCCGAATCAGGTGAGCCATGGTCCGGTCCAATTCTGGAATCCGGGCCAGCCATATCGCTGGGAGGTTGCTGCTCTTCGCAACTCCACCCTGAAGGGAATCTCTGTGACCCAAGCTGCCTTTGAGGAGGTCTCAGACTCCCGTGCTGCCCTGGAGGGCGACCCGGTCATCTGATCCACCCTGGAGGGTGTCTCTGCTGGTTGCTCCACAGGGACCTCCTCCCTGGAGAATTACTCACCTGCTTATTTCACCCTGGACCTTCAAACTCCCAGCAGGTACTGTCTGAGCAGTAGGGACCAACATTAACCTCTCTTTGTCCTATATTCCAGTCCAGCCTGCTCCGTCTTGGAGGGCGTCTCTGTGTTGAGTTCTGCCCTGGATGGCGTTGCTGTCACCTAAACTGCCTTGTAGGGGGTTTCTATCGCCTGTTCTGCTCTGGTGGGGGTCACTGTCACCTGCTCCGCCCTGGAGGGTGTCTAAGTCGCCTGTTCCACCTTGGTAGGCATCACTGCATCCCGTTCCACCCTAGAACAGTTGTGTTTGGAGCGTCTGGAAGCCGCTCCTAGGGGAGGGGCTCTTTTATGATTTGGTCTGTCAACTCTCATTTTTTCATTGGTTCAATCATTTTTCTATGCCTATGTTGTCTCTTAGCTCTGTGCTTGCTTTTCCAAATGTCGCGGTTAGCTTCATGTAAATCAGGACTCAACAAGCTCGACAAGAGCTGTTACAAACAAAATGTGACAAAACAAAAGTCTTGGTAATCAGCCTCATTGGACTTACAATAAGAGGACAGAAACTGTCAGGAACCTGGCAGCAAACTTGAATGTTAACACCTTTACTTTAAATCCTAAATACAATGTACTTTACCTAAATCTCTTATATGATGTTGTGTCAGGATGTAGGATCAGCAGATCTAAGATAGATTCTTAAATTTGTAATCCTACAATCTTACAAAAATTGAACAAAGATAAAATGGAAATTCTTATTGTGGGTAATAAATCTGAGCAGGAAAGGATTGAAGCTAAACTGGGTTCCCTGGCTTTACAATCTAAAAAAGAGATCTATGACAGTGACCTGAGTTTTAAATCTCATTCTTGCATTTATCTTCTCTCGACTTGATTATAGTAATGCTTGTATACTGGTTTACCTAAGGGTACTATAGTTAAGCTGCAATTGATACAAAATGCAGCAGCTAGAGTATTAATAAAACATATATTTCACCGGTTTTAATAGAATAACACTGGTTACCAGTGCACCACAGGATTTATTTGAAGATTCTTGTATTAGTTTATAAAGTATTGCATAATCTGATACCTTCTTACATTTTTTTGTCAGGATATATTCCTAATTGAATCCTAGTATGCTAGTATGTCCGAGAGTACATGGTTCAGTTATCATACAGGTGACAACCAAACTTACACCTGTAAATTTTCAGGACTCATAACCACGTTTCCGGAAAACACGCATTGTGTTAATGTGAATGTTTCCCCTCCAGACATCTATTTAAATCGAGCATATGTCTCATCACTAGATCCAGCAGCTGAAAATGTGTACATTTCAATTTTTGCATATTGAATTTTATTCTTAGATTCTCAACGATGCTTGTAGATGCAGTTTTCAGTGGCTCTTTTGTGAATCGTGACTGATGTTTTGGTAACACTTTATTTCGACAGTCCACTTCAGATATTCGACTTACTGATTGTGTTTCTGATTGTACATGTAGATCCCCAGTATTCTAATGAACTGTATTCTGTATTCCCCAGTATTCTGATGAGCAGCTGACGAGTAACACTGTTTTAGAGCAGATTTAGACTTTGCCCCTGGCTAACAGCAAATACACCACAAGCTCGTACAGCTCTGTTTGAATAGGCTGCATGCAATCCGTGTGTGTATTAGAAAACATAACTGTCTGCAGTTTATTTACTGATCATTTGAGGCCGTTTCGCAAATACAGGAGCAAAACAGAACGATAATCCAAAACGCAAGGCAAGGTCGGTACACAGGGGAATATAAACACAAGAACAAGAAACTAGGGAAATGCTTCGTAAGAGAGAAAACACTCAATACTCAGTGCGTGATTATTCTCCCTGAATCCAATTATGTTAAGTCCAAAACACATTTAGTATAATAGGTAAGTGCTCATATTAATTGGTCAGGTGATTGATTTTTATTTTTATTTTTTTCAAAATGCACATTTGTGAATCTAACAAGAGATAGTAGATGCAGTCACTACACCTGACAGCAGAAGTATCTGCTATACTTTACTGACCTTATACGGTATAGTTACTTTGCTCGTCTAACTGTTGTTTAACTGTAAGTGTAAGCTGCCAAACAGAATCTAACGTTAAAGAGTCAAGATCTTAACTAAAGCAAACACTGACCACTGTAATGGTAACTTTAGATTTTTTTTATAATTTTATTAAAACGAATAGTCATCAAATACACTAACTGAAAACTCAAAGGTGTTTAGTACAACCTGTCAAAATAATAATAAAAAAGTTTGGTTTAGCCTGAAGAAGTAAGGACTGAAATATATTACTGATATTACATATATTTGCTCTTTTGCCCATGTTTTAATTTAGTATTTTCAATAAAATATTTTGTATTGAATTATAGAATCCAGACCAATTATATCAGACAACCCATCCAAGTTATATCCACATTTCAGTTTCTTTTACATCCATGTTTACATCCATCCAACATGACCTGCACATATTGCTGTTAAAGAGGAACAGCTTGATTTATTCTTCTCTAATAGAAAGAGAAATAACGTATATAACGTAACGTATAACGTAATATTTCGTAATTTGTTCAAATGGGAGATGCAAAGCTTTAATTTTTCTCCCCAAATGTTAGACTCATCCTTCCATGTTTTTTGGGGGGTTTTTTTATAATTAAGTTTGTTACAACCAAAAACCAAATGTCATTTTATTCACTTAAGGGTCATTGTAGCTGATGATTATAATAATAATGATAGTTTGATACTATAATGATAGTTACAACCCTACTCAGGGCCAAGGTCCTCTGGCTGCCCATGCATCCTGCTGAGTGAACTTGGTGAACTCATCTCAGGGCTAAAGTCCTGTGCCAGCCCATGCACCCTGCTGCCTCTTGACAGTATTTCTGCTTCTCATCTTTCCCTGATAAAACATTGTGTGATTTTGCTTAACTACTCGTAATTTATGTTTAAAAAACAAGTAGTTAAGCAAAATCACACAACATGTTTACTATTACAATACTTTAATGGTTTTATAAACAGTTCAAAAGGAAAATACAATATTATTTAGTCACTTACACTTAGAACAACAGTGCATCTCACATCAACCAGTCGATTCCTTGATGAGGTTTTGAAGGTATCGGTTCAGTCAAAGTTTCATTAGCCCATTCTTAAACATCTAATGAATCTGCCATATGAACAAATCATTTAAATGAATCTAAACTCAATGACTCATTTATTAAACAATAACTATTGGCACATGCTGGCATTTTCATTTAGTTGAAAAGTATAATTTCAAAGATCATTGTTAGTTTACTGTATATAGAATCCCATTATATAATTTAATGCAGATGTATTTTTCAGTTTGAATGATTTCATTTGATAGCTTCCCCAAAATAATAAAAAATAGTACCCTGCAGAAAACACAACAGAAAATGTTATGTATTTAATGGTTATAATGGGAATTATATTGGTTTTAATGGAAAGTATAATGGAAAAGTGCCCAAAAATGTTGAATGGTTTTACTGGAAAAAGTAATGTTTCATAATGGTATTGTAATGGAAACTATTTGAATTTCTGTGATTGTTTCATTGGGTTATTATTCTTATTTTAAGCAGGGGTAGGCTATAGATAATAACAATCACATTATAATAATTAAATTTATTGACGAAATTAAGATATTAATATGATTAGTGGGAAAATGCCCTCTATAAAAGTATTGCCTCAGATTAAATTTAAAAGCATGTCACAGTGGATAGAAAGTTAATAAGAACAACACAATGTTATTAATCAGTGTAGGCTTATTAACAACAGGGGATTGTAAAATACACTGTTCTAGTAAAAGTCAATGACTGGGATTGAACATTTGTTATGTACATTTGAATTACAGCAACAGGTAAAAATTACCTCATGTCACAATGTGAAATAATAATAATAAAAAAAGATAAACATTTTTGTTGTTTTCTTTTCATGAGTCATTTGTATTTTTAGGTCTTCCACCACCAGGCTCATTTTCTCCAGAATCCCCTATAGGGGACAATAGAAAATATAAATAATTCCGAAAGATACTTAGACAGTGGTCTTTAAATACATATATTTAAATATGGTGCAACTGCAGAAAAGACGACACAGCAGGACAAACATATAAAAAGGCTAAAGTGCTCAATATTTTCTGCTGTTTTGCATGCTTAGTATTTCTGAACTTGGAACACTGGCTTTTTACCAAGTAAAAGACTTTCCAAGGACGCTAACGGTTAACCAAACAGGCATTCGTTTATTTGTGCTGATTTACAGGCGTTGACGTGCATTCAGTGTTCATGACTGCTGATTGGCTGGTATATTAATGAACCATGTGAATGTATTGTTCTGATTGGCTCAATAAAGAAACAGACAGGTTCTGTTGACTCACTACAGATGGGTCCATTTGTGATTTAAAGAGCAAATAGAAATAACTGAATGATTATTTTTACCCATCAGGTCTGCGCTACAGCAATGCATCACTTCATTTCCATTGTGTTTTCACTGCTGATCTTTACTGGGCTGAACATGAGTGTTCAGTCCACGGGAAGGCGTTTGGAGCGGAGCAGCGAAAGACATTATATATCATTGCTGACTGTTTCCAATGGGATGCACTGGGGATCGTGGGGTCAAAGTGAGTTCTGTCCAAATGGAACGTACGCCAAAGGGTTTAATTTGAAGGTAAGTTAAGAATCGACTCATGGATGTGGTTTTGATTTTATAACACTATCGTACTCTAGCCCGGTTCACGGCAACCATGCCTAGCGTGAGTACACCCTTAGTCTTGTTCTGGGAACCTACAACATTAATGTTGACTGAGATCTCCCAGGTTTTTAGCGTCATAGACGATGAGGGGTGATGATTGATGAGGGGTAAGAGAGCCCAGATCAATGTTGCTCAAATCAGTCTCACCACTTGGTCTGAACAACACAACTTGTGTTTTATCATTAAAGCAGAGTCGTCATGCTTAAGTGGTAAGTATCATTGGCGTAATAATGATACGAAGCACCAAACGTCATGAATATAGATCTCATGGGAAACTTTTGCCTTATCATTATGGTGTATGGAGTGTAGATTGATGTGAATAAAAAGTAATTTAAAGTAGTTTAATAAGGCAGCAACATTAAAAATCATGATGAAAAATGAAGGGGTATGAATACTTTCGCAAGGCACCGTGTGTGTAAATTTATAATGGAAAAGAAGACAACTTAGGGAAATACGTTTCTTAAGATGTCGGGCCATTATAACTTCTCCACCTGCCATGGATGTTATGAAATAGGAGATTTTCTTAAAGGGATATTTCACCCAAAATGAAATTGTGATTTTTATCTGCTTACCCCAGAGCATCCAATGTGTAGGTGACTTCAGAAGTACACAGACAAGATTTTTAACTGCAGTCTGCAGTCTGTCAGTCACATAAAGGGCGGCAATAAATTTATGAGAGAAAACATTCATAGACAAATCCGAATGAAACCCTTTGTCTCAATATATTGATGTCCTTAAACATGAGCAGTCACCAGCTGCAGGGTTTCATTTGGATTTGTCTGTGCATGTTTGTTTTGGCCCCATTGCCCTTCATTATTGAGTTGACGGCATTGAGTTAAACATCTCAGTTTGTGTTCTACTGAAGAAACAAAGTCACCTACATCTTGGATGCCCTGGGGTAAGACAAATATCACATTTAATTTTGGGTGAACTATCCCTTTAATGTTGTTGCTGTTATTTATGTATTTATTTTTGTTTAGGTAGAAAGACATGATTACTTTGATAACACCGCACTCAATTCGATTACTCTTTTCTGTGAAAGTCAATCTAATGATGCATCAGATATCATTCGGTCTGCTGAAGGAAGGTAAGGGGTAGAATTTAAAATAAATACTGATTACATAACTATAAACTATAAGCTATAAACTGTCTTTTTTTCTTCAGCTTTGGTCAGATTGTAGATTATGTCCAAATGTGTAATGGATTCTTAACAGCTTTTCAACTGAAAGTTGAATCATCCCAAGGATATGGTGACGATACTGCCGTAAACAGCATCAAGTGAGTTTTGTCATTCTTCATAGGGTCTCAGTTTTCTCTCATGAAGCTGCTCAAGGAGGCAACATCAGTCAATACATGAGGCCACTGGAGAGAATCAGACTAATAAAGTCTAATAATAAATACTGTTACACCCCGTCTTATCTAGGGTTATTAGGGGAGTAGCATATATGAAGATGTGTATGAAAAGTAAAGTGAGAGAAAGAGTTGCATCCACCTGCTCTCCCAGTACTCACACACAAGTGAATATCTTCAAGAATTTTATTTACAAAGTAACATCTTAAAATGCAGTAGTTTAATGAGAAAAGAACAAAGAAAACAGAAATAACTCAAAAGAGAGGTTAACAAGACGCTTCTAGCTTCAGGAGGGGGATAAGGTTAAAATTACAAACAAAAGAGTAAACTACCTAAGAGAAAAATAGACATCTAACAAAAGGCTCAAATAAATGACATAACTCTCCCCTGACTTCCTTACTATAACAAAAACAGGAGAAAACTAATACTAATAAAGACTAATAATAAAAAATAAAGACTAATAATTACATTGCTTTTATGCTGCGTTCACACCAGACGCCAATTGAAGCGTTAAGCGTGAGTGATTTACATGTTAAGTCAATGCAAAGACGTGATTAGACATCCTGCGGCGCGGTTCGCGTGAAACTTTGGTGAAAATTCACGCCTCGTTAACCAATCAGGAGCTTGCTCTAGTAGTGACGTGAATACTAGCAAGTGAAGGCAGAATTCCGAAACTATGGAAGACGAAATCATTGTCACTATATGTAGAAGAGCTGTACATCTTCATACACTAATATAAACAGGAATAAAAAGGAAATAAATAATAGATTCATTAAACCAAAGTGTGCCTATTAGATATACACAAAACGAATTTGACCTCATGTTTAACAACTACAGAGACTGGAAGTGCCTGGCAGAAGCCCCTCCCATGACGCAAATTTTCAAGCGTGAATACAGCGAGTAAACTCAAAATGCTCACGTGTCCAAGTACGTGTAAATAGTAGCTGCTGTGTTCTGATTGGTCAGAAACCAAATTCCTCCTTTGGTGCAGATCCTTTGGGCAAATCATCTAATTTCATTTTTGGGAGAACTATCCCTTTAACATCTTCCACTGCTCAATATACAGCATTAAATTGCTATAGCGAAGTAAAGTTTGATTCTACGGCAGAAACGCAAACTATCTGTTATGCTTATATTAAAACATCTTAAAATATAAGTACAATTAGCATCAAGCCACGTTAGAAAGTGTATGTAATTAGGTCTTCAAGCACACAGTATAATCCAGTCATTTATAAGAAGTTCTTTACACAGGCACAATTCTGGTGATCGCTGCTCGCAGCTATATTTATTAATGTACTTGCTTAAAACCCAAAGTAAGAAAGGCTCTTATATAGTGTCATATTTATTCCAGATTTAAATGCAGTGGAGGGGAAGAGATGGTGGGTGAGGGTGCATCCTGGGGCGAATGGGGCGAATGGAGCCCGACATGTCCGGGAACAGGAATCTGTGGCATCAGGACACGGATAGAAGAGCCGCAGGGATTCGGAGATGACACCGCTCTCAACGATGTGGTCATGTACTGCTGTGATTAAGGTGATCACATTCAACCAGGCTCGTACAGGGTGGCTGAATTGCTTGAATTCGACTTTTTAAAAACCTTGAAAACAGGGTTCCCAAAAAGTGCTTGAATTCTCGAAAGAGAAGAGTGATAATGCCGACAATACTTGGCAGTCTGATCAAGAACTGATGGGATTTTAAATAGATAAGATAATGAGGTAACAAGGGGGAGAAACAACACAGAAACAACGGAGAACATAAACACTTCAAAATAAGAGTTAAGACCTAACCCTAACCACGGATTCTTTTTTACAGTATCTTCACAAACCCTGAATCAACACTCAGAAGACCACAGACTGCACAGCATATTAATCTGTTTGGGAACTCTGTATTTCAATAGTTCACTCTGGACATTCTATTAACTACATAGACTGTCTTCTAACACTTTATTTAGTACTGCATACTGCCTACTATCTATCAGAAACTTATTCTACTAACCCTAAACAGTCTACTCTGAGAGTTATAGACATGGAGTTGTGAATTAGTTGGCATGCTGTTGACAAAGTTATTAAAGTTAGTAGATTGTCTAAAGTGTACTATCACAATAAAGTGAAACCATCTGTTTTTTATTTTCTTTTTCGTTCAGGCATAAGAAGAAGATCATATGGATGAATAATTGAATATCATACAAATAGAGTTTAGACAGCGATGCTACATACGAACCAATTTGGTTCCTCAATTATTCTGTAATCTAAAGAACCATCTCCTCTATCAAGAACTTAAAGGTTCCATGGATGTCAAGTTATTTGTCGATGTCAATGAAGAACCGTTTTGTATGACGAGCTAACATCTTACCCAATCTTTTGTAAAGGATCAAGGTTCACCAGATCACCAGGACACGTGATCATCTGCCTACTATAGGAGTTTCAATCATTTTTAAAGTAGTGATTCTTCAAAATGGGGCCACATTTATAATATTTTGTGCAGAAACCATCTTAAATTTGATCTTACTATCATTCCTCAGAAATTTCAAATGTGAACTCTAGGAATCCAGACTCAACTGAATGATTTCAGCTCTCTGCTTGTAAACAACTCCTAATCAATGTCATGAACATATGAAAAAATCCCCAGTCATCTTCAAAATTCCTTTATTTCGAGCCCGTACTGTGAAATGATTTTCACCTACATTTGAGGGCCTACAGAATATTTTCTGCTAAACATATTTGAACATATTACATAAAAAAATAAAGAACCAAGCCTGTGCTTTCAAACAAAAAAAGCTTTTTATTTTACGGTTCATGTTTCATAAAAATACAACATTTTGGACAATAAACAACAAAAAATCATTTTTATGAAATTACTGCATTTTCAAGCAAAATACATTCATATATTCTTTCACCGGTAAATAATTACACACACACACACACATTAGGCTACATACATACAGTATGTAACTGTATACACACACATACTCTATTTAGATCCTGCACACACACATACATACATATTCATATCTCCTGGTTATAGACCACGACCTAAGTAAAGATTCTGCATCTGTAAAGGGATCTGTCACTGACTAGCCTAACTTCGTCCTGATCAGATTCTAAATGGTCAAAATGGTTTAGATAATAGATATAAGTAAGTACAGACAAAGAAGCATGAGAAGTGTTATATATTTACATGAAACCCTTCTATATTCAATAAACTGTTAAAGAACTTTTACCTTGTGTGTGTGTGTGTTTAATATATATATAACAAATAAGGAGGATTTAAAAGTAACACCCAATCAAGGAACTTTCTCAT
>JAUYWG010034030.1:10204-20678 GCA_034779775.1 Enteromius afrohamiltoni
GTGTGTGTGTGTGTTTAATATATATATAACAAATAAGGAGGATTTAAAAGTAACACCCAATCAAGGAACTTTCTCATTCATAGAGACAGTTTCACTAATGATCCATTGTGAAAAATCCTAAACCCAGGATAGAGTGGCTGAGTGAATGTGGTCTGGACTGTGTGGATGAGTCTCACTGTGTCAGAGACACTGAAGAAGGACAGAGTTCCTTCACTTTCATCCACATACACTCCTATTCTACTGCTGATGGACTCTACGGGGAGAACTGTCTTTATGTTATTGTGCCAGAATGAGTATTTGTGAGGACAGCAGAACAAACTCCAGGACTGATCATTATGTCCAAACGCACACTCATTACCTCCCTTCCTGTTGATGCTCTTATATGACACAGACACATACACACCATCACTTCCTCTCCACTCAATCTCCCAGTAACAGCGTCCACACACACTCTTATGGCACAGCACCTGAGCATACACATCAAATCTGTCTGGATGATCAGGATACTGCTGGAGTGTGTTAGTGTTAGTAATCACTGTGTTGTTCTGAGACAGACGGAGGAGTTTATTCACTGTGTTAAGATCCAGAGAGAGACGAAGAGAATCTGCAGGAGAAAAAAATAATAAAAAACACACAAACACATGACCGCATGACACACTGCATTCACAATAGCACTGTATGAGACCTGAGGATTACGGTCCTCAGAATGGTCCTGGGCTAGTCCCCACAGGCTTCTGACCCTTCACAGTGTGGTGGCTGCTCAGAAAGAAACAGAGGCTGAGTTGACAGCCATGCTCCTTTGGGCCGCCAATAGCATTAGGCTGGAGGTAAACTCCCTATCTTCTCCCAAGTGCTCAAGGCTATCTGGGCTCCGGACGTGACTCCCAGCCATGCTCCACCCCAGTTCCTTTCTTCCTGGAGGTGCACTCAGACCCTGCATTCCTGCGGGCAGGGGTTCCCTTGGTACAGGTGTCGAGGCATGTAGTCGATGCGCTTTCATGACAAATCATGTCCCTGGAGAATGGAGACCACACCCTGGGCCGATCCAGTTAATTTGGAGTTGATTTGGAAAGGCTCAGATAGATCTTTTTGCCTCTCTGGAATCCTCCTATTGCCGGCGGTTTTACTCCCTGTCCAAGGCTCCCCTGGCAATGGATGCACTGGCACAAAGCTGGCCACGGGGCACAGAGCTCAAGACATTTTTCTGTCGTCTCTGACTTGTCTCAGACTTATTCTCGCACTTGTTCTCGTTGGTCCGACCAAACCACACTAAAATGTTGCACCTAAAACAAGTGGTACTGTACTAGCCTGCTCTCTATGCTTGTGCTCCACTGGTGTCTGCCGTTGCTAAGCAACCATGACCCATGCTCTCCATGGAGACACAGAAGTTTCAGGAAAGGATCAATGGATTTTCAGCACTAAAGATTCTTCAGAGTAGCTCTGCTACTAAATTGATAAGGAAATATGTTGTCTCTCGGATAGTTAAGTATGTGGTCTTGAAGAGGACCCTTTTTTTCTCTTATTTGGACTCAAAACTTATTTTTCTCAAAACTTTTAGACTTGGTCTTGACTTGGACTTCACAAAGCTTGACTCCAACTCAGTCGCACACAAACAAGCAGGCAAAGACAATAACACTCAACAAACTTTTCACAAACACTCCCACATAAACAACTCACATTTACACTGTATTGTTTTTACTATTGTTTTTCTCCCTTGTGGCACAGAACGTGTAAGCAGGGGGGGAAAAATCACATGGTTTCCTTCTCTGATCAGTTTCAGGCCTCATTTATACTGTAGGTGAAAATAAACTTCCAACTCCACCACTCCTTTGTAGCTCCGGGTCCACCATGGCCTTTCGGAGCAAATAAAGTTATGTGGTTTAGTGGCAGCGGTGTCACTCACTGATCCAGAAAAGAAAACAGTGATGCTACCGAGAAATGTAGTTAAACTAATAGCAGATGATTTCCTATTAATTCAGTGAAATGTACTGGAATCCTGGGGAGAACCAATATAGTGGCATGGTATCTTCACTTCCATTATATCATGAGCAATTCAGTTCTCTCTATACCATTGGTTCTCAACTGGTTTGGCCTTGGGACCCACTTTTACCCATGGTCATTAAGCCGCAACCCACTTACAATTTTGTTACAAAACAAGCAAATTATTTCACAAACAGTAAGTTAAAAGCTATTATTAATTCTGAGTAAACAGCCTATAAGGTAAGGTTATTCATTAAATATCAGTCCCAAGCTGGTTTGAGCCAACAGTTTTTTTTTCATTTAAACATACAACAATGAGACAGTTAAATAATAAAAAGTGCTCTGTTTTCTCTCATTAGATCTGAACAGAGACAATTATAACACAACAAACAATCACAACAGCTGTGTGTGTGTATACGTACATTTCTGTAGTCCTGCTATAATCCTGGATTCTCCTCCATGATCCACACTAGAAAACACAAAAAGAGACAGGAAACTTAACTGTTAATAAGACTTTCACACGTGTATTATTTATTTATTCAATTATTCTTTGTTTGTATTGTACTGCTGTCATCCTAGACACCTCCACAAATGTTTTAGGCGAACTTGATGATCCAGCAATATGATTTCAGGAAAATGTATGCTTGTCCTGCTGTGTACTTGTATTTTCTAACCTTAAAAATTGCAACCGAGCTGTCTTAATAATTTATATCCAACTGATTGTTCCCAAATGGGATTGAGGACCTTTTGTTGGTTTCCAGCCTTGCCTTTTAAAAAGCAGTTTGGCAACTGGCCCAGTGCACTACACTTGGGACTTGGTTCTGTTTGAGTTCCATTTAATCTTGTTTATTTAACCCTAAAAAATGTAACCCTAACAAATTGAATTCTGGAAACCTTAGAATTGTATTTATAAACAGCGAGACCCTGAACAAACAATATAACCTAAAACCTCTTCCTGCTTGACATACATGAGTTTGTCCAGTGTGCAGTTTGGATCCTCCAGTTTTTCAGAGAGCAGTTTCACTCCTAAATCTCCTGGGTGATTGTAGCTCAGATCCAGCTCTCTCAGGTGTGAGGGGTTTGAACTCAAAGCTGAAGACACATAACCACAGCCTTCTTCTGTCACCATACAGCCAGACAACCTACACAACAAATAGAAACAGTCCATATGATATTAGTTGTGTATCTCATGTTGTATCCTTTTTGTTTTAAACTGATTATTCAGTGATTATTCTTTAACAATTGTTCACATCAAATAAAATTTTACATTTCATTTATCATTATCAGGAAGAAAATAAAGTATTTTCCCAAATTACTGCACATTAGAAATTTTTTATTTTTTTTTAAAACAAAGCGTATAACTGACATGCCATGGATGTCAGGACTTTCACTCTTATGCTAGACAATTTTCAGTGTGATCATGTAGTTTTGTACAACATGTTACCATTTACGTCAACAGCAACGGTGCTGAAAATGAAAAAAAACTATTAAACCTAAGTAAATCTAGGCAAAGACACAGAATAAGTTATATGTGCCTGTTACTTTTAAGTTAATTAAAAGATAGGTCTTTTGTTAATAAACATGGGCTATAGATTTAAAATTTTATTTGTCACATATACAATCATACACAGTATGATATGAACTAAAAGGCTCATACGACTGCTGATAACCTAAAAAGTTCCAGTATACAACAGAGAATTTACAAATTAAAGAGATAAAGAAATATTAATACATTTAGTTATAAAAAGATTTTTCAAATCTACAATATATACAAATAATAGAATAATAATGAAAAAAATAGATTGTAATAAATGTCTAGAATATAGAATGACCAGCAAGTCAATGAGCAAATGCATAAATTATGTGCAAGATCAGTTTAATGTTCAAAATTCTGCAACGTGCCAAATGTGCAAGAGTGCATAATGTGCATATCACAGTCATGCCAGTCAAACAGTTCATAGTTCTATGGTGCACACAATGTGCAAGTTAGCGAGATAATACTATGTGGTGTTATGAATGAGAGTACTTATAGCCTGCAGGAAAAAGCTCCTTAGTCTCTCTGTGTTAACCTTCAGGTAGCGGAAGCGCTTTCCTAGGGATGGGGGATATATATTGAGCGATATATTATGCGCATTTCGTCAGTAAAGGCGGTTCTTTGATTAGCGCTAAATCTTCGTCAGCTGTTTTTAAATGCAGCGCCAGTTTATGAACATAGCCGTACATCACTGACAAGCTACGCATTGAGTTTCGCGGGTGATTCAATGGCGCAGCTTCTCTATGGCTCTGTGTATAAGCTGGCATTCCTTCTAAAAACAGCTGAGGTGGTACAGACGCTGATGGGCCTTTTTCCCCACAAGGACAGGTCTCGTGTAATGTGAGCAGCAAGGTTTCTGAAGCTGTTCACTCTCTCTACTGGGCTCTCATTGATGACGAGGGTCTGGTAGTTCCTCTCCTGCTTAGTACTAAAGTCCACTATCAGCTCCTTTGGCTTATTGACATTCAGAAGGAGGTTGTTCCTCTGGCACCAGCTCTCCAGATTCCTAATCTCTTCCATGTAGGCTGACTCGTCATTGTTAGAAATCAGGCCCACCACTCTATCGTCAGCTAACTTGATGATGATGGTGGAGTTGATAGTAGCTATGCAATCGTAGGTCGTAGCCCCTGGATGGCTCCAGTGCTGAAGATGGGGGGGAGACATGTCTGCCCATCCCAACGACCTATTGTCTACCAGTTAAAAAATTAGAGATCCACTCTGTTGGTCCACTGACACATAGTCCTAGGTACTCCTGTTTCGTGGTGAGAATGGAGGGAATTATAATCTTAATTATAATTGAAGGGTAAGAGATGGCATAGTCTGTAGAGCAATTTGAGCGATATGCAAACTGCAGTTCAACGTGATAGGCTCACGTAAAACATTACAATGTAACTGTATGTAAATGTGTATGTAATGTAAATGTGACAGGCATCACACTAGGTCGTAAGGATGGGCAGACATGCAGATTCTGTTTCAATCAATCAAGTTTTGATCTGATCATCATCCACTAAGAACAATAGTTTTCTTAATAAACTTCTGCATATGGATTCACATCCTGCGTCAGTGTCTCCTTTACATGGAGCTTTGCAGGTAAGTTTTTTTTTAAGCATCTTGGAGATGTTGCCACAGTTGTTCTGGATTTAGTCTGTCTCAGTTTGTTCTGTTACTTCTGCTACCCTTCAAGACAGACTGGATGATGATTGAAACAGAATTCCATTTAAAAACAAAACTGTTCTTTTCTTTATATTGTAAAAGAGGTTTTGTTTTATTTGATGCTAAGAAGAAACCCCTGAATATATGTAAATATGTAAAGTATAGCTCCATTGTTGTAAAAAGTAAAAAAAAAACAAGATCATACTTTTATGTTAGTTTTAAAAAATAAAAGTGTGAAAAATGTATTTATTTTTCTGTATCAAAATCCCTACCGTACCGTGACACCATGACACCACTGTATCATATCGAACCGAACAGTGATTTTTGTGAACCGTTATACCCCTAATATACATATATATATATATATATATATATACATATATATATATAAACACACGCACATATCATTATTATTAC
The DNA here is from genome assembly GCA_034779775.1 of Enteromius afrohamiltoni. NCBI lineage: Eukaryota > Metazoa > Chordata > Actinopteri > Cypriniformes > Cyprinidae > Enteromius > Enteromius afrohamiltoni. The sequence continues at coordinate 15,789 of JAUYWG010034030.1, forward strand.
CCTTTTTTAGTAACTAACTTGCAAAATAACTCAAACCTCAATATCTGCAGCTGACAGTTAGTATTCTTCAGTCCATCAGAAAGCAGCTTCACACCTGAATCCTTCAGGTCATTGTTACTCAGGTCCAGCTCTCTCAGGACAGAGTTAGAGGATTGTAGAGCTGAAGACAAACTCTCACAGGACTGAGCAGTGAGATTACTCCAGCAAAGCCTGTGTAGAGAACACAACAAACAATCACATCACTGTGAATTTATCAGTTTGTGTAGTTTATAATCTGCAGTCCATGTTTTTGCTGAATACAGTGTTCATTATTCCTAACACTTATTTACTGGTAATGCTGTAATTCATAAAAAGTGTTATTTTTATTTAGCAATTATGTTGTCACACTTGGGCTGCGTGTAGTTACGCTCTCGCTTCCTAGCGTGTAAACAAAGGCACAAAGACGGGATTCTGAATGACCGTGAACATTTATTAACAAAATAAAGGAAATCGTGGAAAGCGCAGACAAACACGACGAGCAACAATAACGGCGATAATCCACAAAAGACAAGACTCAACGTACTGTTTAAATGAACACACAAATCAAGAGAACACACAATGCACCTGGGAATCACAGCTGGAAGGGAATAATCACTGATGAGCGGGGCGGAGCTACAAACAAGCATGCGAGACAGAATGAAAACAAAAACAAAGAAGCACATGGGCAAGACATGAAAACAAAACAATGGTCAGAGGGGACGCCTGACGGCTTTAGATAATACTTTATTAACAATACATTGATCATAAATACTTCTCGCTTTAGAATAGATCTGGTAAAAACTGAAAATATCATTAGGTGTTTTTAACCAACCTCTTTTTGGAAATTACTTGGAATCGTTTGCAGTTATTATAATATACAAACTGCATATTCTATCATCGAAATCGAATATTTGTTGTAGTGTGTGTGTGTGCTGCCCTGCCTGTCAGATGACCTCTCTGTGGATTATTAAAACGTTTATTCTTTAAACTTTCATCTTTGTGCGTTCCTTCCTGCACCACATAGTGACACTTTGTGTCCTTGTACTAAATTCTAATTATGGCTCACATTAAGTTGAAGAAATAGATGCTTGCATATAGACCAACTATACTAGTGACCATTACCTTGCTGCATCATCACTGAGAGGCACAAAATCACTTTCCAGAACAATGATCTTCTTATACAATTACTGTTTACTAAATTGAAAAGACAGCAGACAATATTTTTAAAATATTTTTTTCATTGGGGAATGTTGGTCTGCTTTCAGTTATAAGAGTTGCACAAACTGTTTACACAAGGCCAGGACTGATTCTGGCAATGCTACTAGGTCTGTTTCTCCAGGGCTCAATCCTGGGACCAATCCTAGGACAGGTTTCTATTTAAAAAGAATCCAGTTTTCTGGGGTTAAAGCACTATGTGAACAGGGCTATAGGTGTTACCAGATATTTTAATCCAATGCAATTTATGACCAATAAAAGTTGGGTGGGAACCCTGTTTTCTCATTTGTTTTTTTTCTGCCTTGTGTCCTTGGAAAAAAAGGCCACTGATGCAACCATACTTTTGTAGAAACATATCCACATATCTAAACAGTGATTCAGTAAATGTGAATGTCAAACCTCAGTATGTTCAGTTGACAGTTTGGACTCTTCATTCCATCAGAAAGCAGGCTTACTCCTGAATCCTGCAGGTGATTTCCACTCAGGTCCAGCTCTATTAGATGGGAGTCTGACACTTGTAGAACAGAAGACACAGCTTCACAGTATGTTTCATCAAGACCACAGCTGTCAAATCTGCCAAAACAGGATATTTAGTCTGATTGATTATTTTCTGATGCTCAGTGTTTTGCAATAACTTTTTGCACCCTTTAGAAATGGGACATGAAGAGATCTCACCTTAGTAATGTGCCATTTAATAGTTTATTGATGGAGAGAAAAATATTTTAATTGAACAGCAGTCAGTAAAATTACTCACTGGGCTTTTTTGCAACTTCTCATTGCTGGAATGAGTCTCTTGTAATCTGGTTGTATTGAAGTGAACCTCTTTGGGTTGAACTCATCCAGCACCTTCTCTGACATCAGCAGTACCGTGGTCAGCAATGTGCACATGACAGATGAGAGCTTTTTTTCTGAACTGATGTAACTTTGGACCTCCTCATATAAGGAATGATCTTTGAGCTCAAGTAAGCAGTAGAATAGGTTGACTGCAGTTTCATCTGTAATATTCTTCCTTTGTACTTCTTTAATGTATTGCGTTGTCTGCCTGATGCTCTCTGTGGTGTCTTTAGTGTGTGTGATCAGACCTTGGAGCAGGTTGTGGCTAGATTTCAGTGAAATTCCCAAGAAAAAGCGTAGAAAGAGGTCCAGATGTCCTCTCTTACTTTGCATCGCTTTATCAATGACACTCTTTGTTAAGTCATGAAATGTGACATTTTGACTTGTAAAAGAGAACAGAAACGTTCGTCTGGGTGTGGTTTGTGAATCTTCAAGGAAAAACCGAAGCTCCTGCATGTTCTTGTTCAGGTAACAAATGAACACATGAACTGCAGCGAGGAACTCCTGAACACTCAGATGCACAAAGCTGAAAACCTTTCTCTCATAAAGGCCATTTTCCTTCTTGAAGAGCTCAGCGATCATTCCTGTGAACTCAGTGTCTTTACTTACATCAATTCCACAAGCTTTCAGATCTTTCTCATAGAAAACAATGTTTTCCTTCTTCAGCTGTTCAAATGCTAGCTTAGCTAATTTCAGAATTGTGTTTTTATTTGAATTTAAGAGCTTTTTACATTGCCTTTGTTCTTTTCCATCATACTTCTGGTTTTTCATGTTCATCTGTATCAGCAGAAAGTGGATGTACATTTCAGTGAGTGTTGTGCTGATGATGTTCTCTTCACTGTTCTTGATAAGAATATGCTGAAGAACTGTGGCTGTGATCCAGCAGAACACAGGAATGTGGCACATGATGTAGAGACTACGAGACGTCTTAATGTGTGAGACAATTCTGTCGGCCAGAGTCTTATCTGTGATTCTCTTTCTAAAGTACTCTTCCTTCTGTTGGTCAGTGAATCCTCGCACCTCTGTGAACAAACCTACATACTGAGGAGGGATCTGATTGGCTGCTGCTGGTCGTGATGTCACCCAGACAAGAGCTGATGGAAGCAGAGTCCCTTTGACCAGACTTGTAAACAGCACATCTACAGATGATCTTTCCTCAACAGTGTTCAGTGACCTACTTTTGAAATTCAGAGGCAGACGACTCTCATCAAGTCCATCAAATATAAATGCATGTTTAGATTCTGTATACAATTTTGATTTCTCCAGGTCCTTCAGTTCAGGATAAAATTTGCACAGAAACTCATGGAAATTGACCTCTCTGTCTTTAATCATGTTGATCTCTCTGAATGGAAGCAGGAACACACAGTCTATATCCTCACTGGTGTTTCCTTCTGCCCAGTCCAGGATGAACTTGTGCACAGAGACAGTTTTTCCAATGCCAGCGACTCCCTTGGTCAGAACAATCTTCTCCTCATTGTTTTTCTTCAATTCATTAAATATATCGATGCATTTGATTGGTTTGCCCTTTGATTTCTGGGTCTTTAGAGCATCATCAATCTTCACAATCTCATGTTCCTGATTGACATCTTCCATATCCCCCTCTGTGATGAACAGTTCTGTGTAAACAGCCCGCAGATCTGTGTCTTTTTCTTTGTTGCCCTCAAAAATATATTTAGCTTTCTTCTCCATATTGATTTTGTGAGTTTTCAAGACATTTTGCAGCTCTATAATAGAAACAAATAAATAATAATAATAATATAAAAAACGAAATTCATCAGTTGAATGATAAATAAAATTCCATTAATAAAATCAAATAAAATCCTGCCAAAAGCATTGCATATGTGAGCTTTTATGAGATTTTGCACATGTGAATTAAGGCTGATTTAGGCAAATAAATACTAGTGTGCAGGGAGAGCATATCAAAATTAAAATGCTTTTTTCAAATGTGTCCGGACAATAGCCTGACTCAATTTAGTGACAGGGCCACCTGTTGGTTAACTGTACTAAACATCACATTTTTATACTAGGTGTCAATTGGGACACACTGTTGTTTTCTATATATTCATATAAAAGCTGCTGCTGATGTGACTGTTCCTGTAATATTCCTGTTATATTTGGTCCTGTTATATTTTCTACAGACAGTGATAGTTACTTACTCAAGATTTGTTCTGTATCAGCTCCAACAGAGACAGATGTGTTCGTAATTTCCTTAGTCTGAGCTGTGAGAAAGAGAGAGATCATAAATCACACAATCACATCAGTGGAAAGTTTATGTCAAAATCACACACAGTCAGTCATGTTATAGTCACAGTGAAATAAACTTTACCTTTCTTGTGTTCCTTCTCCAGCTCGTCAGCCAGTTGATTCTGGTTCATCTTCTTCAGGATCCTGACCATAATATTTACAGCTTCTTCTGGTCCAAAACATGCCACCATCTTATCAACTGTTTTGAATTGATCTGCATTCTCCATTTCAGACACTGACAAACACTTATAATCGTCCTTTAAGCGCCGCTGAAATCGCTTCAGATCGGCATTTTCAAGGTCCATCAGTGAGTTCTCAAGCAGCTCTTTAACAGACGCCATTGTTCTTTACCAGTTCACAGCTCCTGGACAAGAAGAAACTTCACTCTTAATATGGGAATCTGGGTGCTCATGTTATTATACATTAACTATTACCCCATCAACTTCTGCAAGAAATCTCTGTGTTTTCTTTGATGACCGCCTCTCCTTAAGAGCATATTGCGAAAACTGCCCGATCTTGCAGGTTTGCCCTACACAACATTAGAAAGATCAGGCCCTTTCTTACAGAGCAAGCCACACA
>JAUYWG010034031.1:0-20623 GCA_034779775.1 Enteromius afrohamiltoni
TGGTTTCCAGAAACTGTTTTGTTACCAACTTCCTACAAAATATCATCTTTTGTGTCCAACAAAAGAAACTCACACACAGGTTTGGAATAACTTGTGGATAAGGGCTAAAAATTTATAAAGCCTTTCATATCAAACTGAAGTCTCAGTTTTTTTTTCTTCCTTTTTTTAAATGACACCTTATCAGTAATAGGAGCCTCATTTAAGTCAGGCTGAAATGAGCGAACTGGTGCACTGCGTCGTCTCTGAGATTCAGTCTTTGATGAGAGCTTTGACATCTTGTCTGTGAGCAAAGGTCTGGGCTCTTTTCTTGCCGCCTTTAATGTAAATATAAAAGCATGAGGTCAGGATAATAATTTAGGCAGTTGGCACTACGCTAGTGACATGGCCACCTACCACAGGTCCTGTTCTTCTCCTGTCTTGAGAAACAGAGAAGTTTTCTGCAGATGAGAGATCAGAGTTCTCCTGAAAACACCATACATGCATACAAACCTGGATTACCATTGAGTAACTACGTTTATTATGGTCTTGGCTCATTTGTCAAACAAATATAAGCTCGACCAAACCCTTGTGCAAAACCAAATGTGTTTAAAAACTTTAAATCACCACACCCAGAAACCATGTGATGCACATTAATATCATAACCACAGATAATGTTACAGTGTCGTCGCTTGCAGGAACCATCTGATCCAGCCTGTGTAAAGATCTCTTCAACTTTCTCTTAATGTTCAAAACCGGCAAATCTTCCTCCTCCTCATCTTCCTCCTGCTACACATCACATGACAAAAACCTCTAGAACTTTACACGCTTGGGTATGGAGCTTATCTGATATTGACAGCAGGTATGACAACGTTCAAATATAGAGCAGTCATGTGACCATCAGCAGTAGGTCAGATCTCTTCTACTGAACTCGGAACAGATAACGCTGAGAAGATATGCAGGTGGGGATGTCACATGGGTAAAAACTTCACAACTGTTTGTATTAGAGACAAAAGAACTGTTCCTTTCTCGAGTAAAGGGCAACAGGATGCAACAATTGTACTTAAGGGAAGCTTTTATGTGAAGCAAGATCCTCTGAAAATAGAGAGTATTCTCTTGGCTATTTGTTAACAAGTGACCTGAACAAGACAACATAGAGATGAAAAACTGAGTAAAGTCACAGGAATGGGGAAAACCAAGCGTGTCTGGAGGAAGCGAGGGAATAAGAAGATAAAAGAGGATTAAAGCCTGGGTCAAGTTGAAGCTGAAGTGAATTAGGGAAGGGATAGGAGAAGGTGGGAGTGCTAGCTGTAATTGAAATCATGTGAACATGTCTGCACATGTTTTTAAAAGAAGCCTCTTATAGTCTTAAATGCTGAATTTTAATTAAAAATACAGAATATATTTTGAAATATTACAATTTTAAATAACTTTTTCCAAATAAAAAGATTTATTCCTGAAATGGAAAAAAACGTCACTTTCAGCAGCCATTACACCAGTCTTGCATATGAACAGTAGTGTTCATCTCCCACCTCGCTCCGTAGATATTGAAAGAGCTCAACCACTAGACACAACAGCACATTTCCTTTGTTGCAGCTTCAAGCAGAAGAGGCACATGCACAGGTTTCTTTCTTACCCTGTTGTGCTGGCCACTGCGTGTTCTGATGGTCACTGGCGTTTTCCCTCTGCTCCTGGTTGGTCTTTCCACAACTGGAATCGGCTCGGCTTCCACTTCAGGTTCGGGTACAAATTCAGGGGCTGGAGCTACCGTTTCTGACAAACAATCAAAAGAGCATTTTTTGAAGATGTACTTCTTTAAGTATGAGCAAAAATAAAGGGATCCGTCTGTCCCTTACCTTCCTCCTTGTCACTGTACTGGTCTGAGTCCGTGTTGCCATTCTGGTTGCCGTCTGTCTGTGATATCTCTGAGGGAGGGGCGACAGTCCCAGGAGGACCTTGATCCAACAGCTTTTGAAGCCTCTTCTCGTAGAGCTTCCGAGTGGACGCTGATGTGGAGAAGACACCGATTAATGTCAGTGTCAAATCGTTCTTCTGATCATGACACATCATTTACTTGTTTTATATCAGGATTCAGATACAAATTCACACTGGCATCTTCAAAGGGTTTTGTCCTATTCATAACAAGCAGTGAGAAAGTCTGCTACATTATCTAAAGAGCTTTCAAACGTCCATCTAAGGACATAATGACTATTCAGGCCAGAGTTGGATAAACATGCAAAGCTGCATGCTTGGCGAAACTGCTGATTTACTGACAGCCTTGCACAATACCACAAGACGACTGGATTATTCCAGAAGCAAAAACATTTTTGGGTGGTTGCACTGCAATGTGATGTTATGTGAGAATATTCTGCATTAAATTAAAATTCTTCAGGAATTCTTTTGGGAGCCGTATTTTTAAAGGTGTGGTCCAGATACAAGTGTTTTTAACCAGCATTTGACAACCAAAACCAGTCAAAATGCCTAATCTCTTAATTATAAACTGTATTTGTATCGTTTTATCATTTTTATTTTTTTGTATTTGCTGTGCCATGTGCGTTTAAAATAAAAAGCTACTTGCTTTGAGACTTAAGCAATACTCCTTTGTTTTATATACCAAAATATCAAAGTACTTTTTGGTGGCCCACTGTTGAGAAAAAAAATATCTGCAAATATTAAGACTTTACGGCAAGTTTCAATGTTAAAAACGACTCACCAACAATGGGTCCAGGATTCAGGCCATACTTTAGTAACAGGTCCATCAAAGCCTCGTTGCTCAAATCAGTGACGTCAACATCCTCTGGACGAACTTTGTCAGTTTTCCGGGTGGCTTTCTGTGAAGAAAGGTCACATTCGTTTTACATACTAAATAGTATTCACATGCACTTTGCAAAATGATATCATAGTAAAGTATATGAACCCGTTAAAGCAACAGGTGTCTAAACATGCCTGACATGCTCCTGATTACATAGTGGAGCAAGACGTGGGAGACTATAGTGCCCTGCCTTTTCCGAAACAAAAACTAGTTTTCAAAGGAAAATGGGAGTACATTCTTTACAACCCCCTAGCCCTATACACACATACACTATTACTATTATCACCTATATGAGAAACAGTTGGGTGGAGTAAAAAAGTTCTATGAAGACAACATGTACTTAGCATGTAACTGCAAAAGAAAATATTCATTTGGATAAACCCATGAAGTTAAATTAGGCAGTGGAATGAAAAATCAATAATTGTTATGCAAAATGATGCAGAGATCGTGGCATTAAGGACGGGAGGCATTGAGAACACTATCTTTCGGAGAGGGACAAAGCACGAACAATGCAAATCCATTCACGTTCCCTGGAGTCGAGCCCTGCTCCACAAACAGGACCATGTGACCAAGAAGAAATGGTGAAAACAGTGAAGTGGAGGAGGAGAGAATGTGTTACGAGGGGCTGGAGGAGATCGTGAAGGCACATGAGCTTCAGTTAGAGGCCTTCACAGGGGCTGATCTGGAACGCTGCCTACTCAAAAAAAAAAAAAATACATTTCATAATCACAGCATTCCAGCAGGATGGAGGGAAAAAAAAACCTTTCCTTAGTCCACAGACAACACCCTCATGACTATAAAGTTTCTGCCAATGTCAAAACGGGGTCTGTGGACAATGGATTTGAGGTTTCACAGAGAATCGGATGAACTGAATTTGTATTATGAAAACAACAAAAACAAAAACAAAACCCTGACGATTGTATTACATAATTTGATAAATACAAATAGTATGCAAGTCACTTTTACACATTTTAAGAACATTTTATCTTTCAATACTAGTGATTTACTGAAATTAATTTACAGAAAATGGTAATTGAAATTAGTATGCTTTCAGGATGTTGCATTCTCAAATGACAAATTAAAAAATTCTTAAAAAAAAACAAAAACAAAATTCGTCAATGAACCTCTCCATATTTTAGAAGTTTTTTTGCTACTGCAGCATCATTACTACCACTATCCGTAATGAAATTAAGTGCCCTGATTTGATTTACACCTGACATCACTGGTTCCAAATTTCAGATCAGCAAGATTTATGGGCCACCGCAGAGCTGGTCTTTCAGTCTGGGAAGTGCCTTTCTATAGAAAAGGCTCCAGATTGAGCACCAGCACCCTGACAGACCTGATCCATGTCCCGTGGGTTTACACCAGACCTACCAGCATGCCGTCAGCACACGTGGTTCAGTATAAAAGTCAACACTCTGCAAATTTGCAATAATGTTGCGGCTTACCAACAATTTACCCAATTGTGGCTTTTGCACCACAGCTTCTAAACCAGTTTTATTGAAACATAAAAGCACAATCTGGTCAAAAAACTTTGACGCAAGATCAGACAACTAAATGGGCCACAAATCATGCAACTTACAAAAAATAACAGGTGAAGTATAGCATGCATGTCAATATAAACATGCCTAAGATGTGAGTCGCATTTTTTGGAAATTACTATCGGAGAGACAGAAACTTTAAAGAGGAATGCTAAGCACACACACAGACATCTGGCAGAAACTCTGCTTCACAAGAAAGTATTTCCTCAATAAAAGGGACCAAACCCACTATGAAAACAACCTTATGCTGCTCTCATTTTATCCTACAACGGTACCTGTAACCGCCTATTCAAGTTTTCAAAATGTGGTCCGTGGGCCCCAAAGAGAGTGCTAGGGGATCTATGTAAAAAGGGGGGCTATATATTCACATCCAACTGTACAGTACTATAGGCTTAACCAGTAGAGAAATGAATTTTCCATATTTGTAATATTAACTTTCACAGTAAAAACTACCTTTATATATGACACACAAAGTACTTTTCTGAAATGAAAATGTTCAATTTTCTTTAAATGTGCTTTGACACAACCTGCACTTTTAAAAGCACTATAAAAATATAGATGAAGAGGGGGTTAATGACAGGGGAGGATTTCACAATGACAGGCCACACTACCTCATTCACTGGCACTGGAGTACAGAGAGGTCTCTTTAACATCCAACATCTCTGTTAAAACATAAAAGGTCTCTGTGTAGTTGTCTGGGACGTTTGGAGGTAATCCGGTTTGGCTGAATAACCAAAACTAACTTGAAACTTGTAGTATTCACTCTGAAAACTAAATATATGGCAATAATAGACGCAGCCTCATACCAGACTGAAAAATATATAAGCCTAAACAATAAGCACACACTGCTTATTCAAGTGCAGACTGGTCATGTTATGTAATGAAACAGCTATGGGTATTAAAATTGGTAACAAACATAATGAAATGTGGGGGGATGGGGGAAGACCACTCTCACTTCTCCAAGAAAAGAGGTTTCGTCAGCATTATTGATGAAGTGCCCAAAACGGGCAACATCACTAGATTTAGATGAACAAATCAAAACTTTTTGAATTACTATGATATTCTGGCAAGAATTTTCACAAATACGGAGCTTCCCTGAAGCATTCATAATAAAGCTATGAATACGTTTCCTGTGACTTGAATATACATGCCTACATCATGATAATAACATGTAGCACTGTACGATTTCCGACATATTACAATCTCTGCAAGTCACACGTTTGTGATTTTGAGTGGATGTTAAACACTTGATTGAAATTTAAATCAGTGAATCATACTGATGCATTTACGCGGGAAACGGTCGCCCGGTGACAAGGAAGTATCGTTCGAATCGGTTCTTTCAAACAGTTTCAAAAAATGATTCTATCAAAGCAAAGCGCGTCAACGTGATCCCTGAAACTTCTGCGAGACATATTACAATAAGAGTCCAAATAAAGCAAATAAATACATTTCGCTGGCCAGACTACTTCACTAAGAATACGTGTTTTCATAGTCTCTAACGGGAGTTTATTGTAATTCCAAGAGGCCAAGTACTTTGCAGCTGTGATTATTTTATTGGTAAAGCAAATATCAATCCTTGGCTATTACGGCATGTTTTAATCCAAGTTAATACTAACGTTACATGTCGATAGTGTAATACAATTCGTGCACATATTTTCAACACGACACACGTGCAACACTTTTCCTGTTCTACTAATCTTCTTTTCGCAAACAAATCGTATGGAGATAACTCAATAATTGATTCGCTGAAATGATCCGGCTCAGAAATAACGATTCGTTTACGAATCGGACGCCATAGTAAACTTTGGCCATGCCGGTTTGTTTTCATTTGTGAGCCATGTGCGTGACCAAAACGGAAACTTTTTGCATTTATTTACTTCGATAATCCGAACCTCTTTATTTTACACCAACAAGCACGCCTTTAAAACATGCACCGCTTAATACATCAAATTAGATTCGAAAGGTCGAATTGCATCAGCTGAATTTAATCCATTTTACGTGCAAATCAAATAACCAGCCCAGACAAAGCAAGCATTTCCAAACCAAGGGAAGATCAAGCAACCCACTCTGCCAGAGCGGCTCCTGTTGGAGAGCACGGGGGCTGGAGGCAGTTCCTCGTCGCTGGAGAAGACATCTGGAGAGCCGCTGCTCTTTTTGTTTTGCGCGGTCAGATTCTTCAAGTACAGCTGCACGTACACGTCCTTCTTCTGTTCGCCGTTCGGTAGAGCCACATTATGGGCCAGCAATGCACTTTTAAGCTTATCTTTAGTGAGCACAGACGGGTCCTCCAGAAATTCCGACATGTCTGTTGGCTTGAGCAGGACACCTCCGCTGGCTGAGACCGATTTCTTTTATGGCATCAGTGACCTTCTTAGAAGAGAGACCGCTATTGGACGCGCTCCCCAGAAAGAAGCGCCCTGATTGGTGGATAGACTATTTAAAAATCACTGGCGATAAATAGACGAGTTGAACCACTTTTACCAAATAAAAAATCGTCCTAATGTAAAATAATGAGTATGGGAAATTATTTTAAAACTAGACTGGAATTTAAAGGCCTCTACCACTGGACGAATATGTAAACACTACCACGCAGACTATCAAGTATGAAGCTATCTGTAATGTTAATGATGCATACAAATATAAAACACAATCACAAAGAAAAACACTGAAATTGACAAACGCGTGTCATCGTTTTATTGGTCGAATGATACAACATATGTTGCAACCAAAGACAAAATTATTAAAGAACTTAAGTCACTTTTCAGCATGTTTACGTATTTCCCAGGCTGTCATGGAAAACATTTACCACAATTTCACACCATTGATAAACATTTGAATAACACGTTCCTCAGGAGTACTTCCGCTGAGAGATGTTATCAAACTGAAGATTGAGCTCTTGCATTAACAAACGAAATGTACTGAAAGCACATGTTGTAACAAAACAAAACAAAAACAATCTTAACCAAAGTGATCACAGTGCTGCAGAAACCGACCGCTTATGAAAGAGCTGACTGGTGTATCATGGGTATCAAAGAAAGAGCAGGCAGCTGGAGGATTAGCATTTGAACTAGCGCTCTCAGCTCTACCGCCGTCTCCTGATGCTCATTTCCACAAAGTGTACATGTGTGTTGTTTTGTCTCCACGCTTAAGTCAGTAGTGCGGTCCGTCTCATGTGAAGAAGGGTGGTGGCACAGCACTCTGCTGGGGTGTGGTTTCCTTGACCCATCGCGTCCCCTGACCTCTCCCTCTCCCGTGATCTTCTCCTCCTTTGCCTCGTTGTCTCCCACTTTTTCTCCCGACTCAGGCCTTGATCTCTGCTGGAGGGCAGTACAGCGCTTCAGAGTTCTCCGATGACAGCTCCTCTGAAAGGAACACAGAGATTTTAACGTCGGGCACAAAATCTGACGCACAAGGCTGGTCCTGACCTGGCACTTTCAATACAGGAAAAAAATACAATAAAATCACAGATAAAGTCATGTGTTTAGTATTGAAATATATGATAAGAAGGTATTTGATACATTCTCATTCACGCAGGTTTGTGCCAAATATTGTAGGTATGAGAGCAGAGTGGAAAGAGCATATCTTAATGTAAATGAGAGGTGCTTACGTGGTATTGCTACAAGCTTTTTTTTGGCTAATTAAAAAAAAGAAAGAGTATTAGACTAATAATTTATTTATAATTTAGGCTTTTAGAATTCAAGTCTATATCTTTATGAATAGGGCTGTATATTTTAGGCTGACTAAAACAGACTTGCCATTTTTTCTAAACATTTGCTCAGCTTTGTTTATAATCTTGTGATTGATATATATATATATATATAATATATAAATGGCTATAAAATATTTCCATTTCATATTAAGAATAACTATTTTATTTAAAAAAAAAATTACTATTGTACTATAGAGCCCTTAAAACATATTTTGTTGACAACAGTCAGTTTATAAGCGCTTCTTAAGTTCTCATTACAAGTTTGGAAAGAAGGTTGTAGTATTGCGTCTCCAAACACATGTTGTAAACTCACCAGGCAAGACACATTTCCACAGGCCATATGTTTTCCCTACAGCCGTCTGCCACAGACGCAGAGTGCCATCCTCTGAGCCACTGGCATATAGCTCTCCATCAGGGCTAAACCGCACACAGTGCACGGGCCCGAAGTGACCCTTATATGACTCTGAAAGCATAAATGTCAAGCATGAACATTAACTATATATTAATAAGCCAATCTATATGATTTTGCATAATGCAGAAAATTAAATTAAACAACTATATTCCTACCCATTTCCTCTTTGGTGGTGTAGTCAAATTTATAAAGTTTGAAGTCATCTCCTCCAGCCACAAAGAAGTCTTTATCAGGATGCAGCGAGGCAGAGTGAATAGAAGCAGGGGCATCAACAGTCTTTATCAGATCCAAACTGAAGAAATCAAACAGAGACCGTTTGACATTCACTTCCCAGTACATTAAGAAAACGTTTTTGTCCTAATTAATCCATAAGGTAATATGTTCATATGACAGCTGGTAGCCATCTACCTGTGGGCATTGTAGAAAGCAATGGTTCTCCCGTATGTGATGAGGAGGATCTCCCCGTCAGGAATGTACTCCATGCTGCTGACAGAGGCATCAAACGACAAAGTCTTCACCGCCTCCTTTGTGTTCCTGTCCCAAAGTCTACACATGAAAGACAACACAAACTCTGAATCAGGCACACATTTTTATATAAACACACTATAAAATATAAATCCTCTGCAACATTCAAAGACGTCCTCTGCTGCCATTCTCACCTGATAGTTTTGTCATCGGCAGCAGAGAGAATCTGTTGGTCATTGTTACACCACAGAGCTTTCTTTATGGCAGAGGTGTGGCCTGCAATCTCCTGGGGGTCTGCATTACAAATGAAATTTTGGCTTACATTTCAGTTTCTTATTTCAACAAACAACAACAACAAATCACTTTAAATACCTGCTTCTGGTTTGCCAAGATCATAGATGCGTAGTACTTTATCATTCCCTCCAGTCAGGAGACAGTTACTGTCCTGTTGATTCAACAATAAGCTGGTAAAAACCTTCCATTTAACTAAACACAGCACAATTAACAGTGTTAAAAAAAAAAGTGTTTGTGTGTTGTACTGAATCACCATTGTTCAAAATTATATTGCAACATTTTTCTATTTGAAATGACGAGAGAGTTTAAAAATACAGCAAATCTCTTCACATATAAGACATTTGTATTTCCACATTTAAGCACACTACAGTAAAAACACCAATCTCACAAAACATTTTAATAGAAATGAATTACAATTTACTATTACAATTAACCTTTCTATTTTAATATATCCTAATAAGACGACTATTCGGCAGCTAATACTCTTTTGTGTCACACAACCCCTTCAGAAATCATTCTAATATGCCTATTTAATGTTATTGTAAGCGGTCAGCTATCTGGATCAACTAGTACCTGTGTGAAGTTCACAGATTTCACAATGTGCTTGTGTGCCAGGGTGAGGACCTCATCTCCAGTGACAGCGTCCCATACCTTTCTGTCATGTCACAACAAATAAACAGCAAAAGTAAAATAACATTTCACCAATACTATTCCAGCCATGTGATTTTTAGTTGCTGCTTATACTTACGCTGTAAAATCTGCTGCGGCCGTAGCTGCTTTTGTAGCTTCTTTATTCAAGGTGGCACCCCAGACAGCACCCTTGTGACCCAAGAACGTCCCAATCCAGTCCCCTGTGTCTCCCTGGCGCAACATAGGTTTGCCATCTGCGATTTTGGATTGCAAAAACAGACTTTCAGACGTACTCCTCACAAAATTAACCAACGACCAGTTACTTAAATTGTTTTTCTACATGCTCAATGCCTAGCAAGAAGGCCAGGTTTAATATCAAGGGTTGGGTTTAATATTCAAGAACACACCTACCTTTACAAGCGCTAATAAGGAAATACCCATAGGGAGTTATTCCACTGAACGCCAGATCCACAACAGGTCTGGTGTGACCAGAGCAGGTGAGAGGGGTCTGTCTCATAGCCATACTCACTGGAGACCTAAAAGGTTGACAAGACACATATAAAATGTTACCCAAACACAGCTACGCATGTTTTAAAATTCAAGAAGAGATTTGCACACGAGGTATTTAACAGAACAGAACAGATGTGCTGGCTAACACAAGCTTATGCTAGCCAGTATATCAGGCATTACCTTGCAAAGACAGCAAAACAGCGACACACACCAGTACTTTGCGGCCAGAAAACGTGTCGGGGAGGATTGCGGAGCTCAGAGCTGCACTCCCAGCTGCAGTGCTGTGCCACCAGCTACACGAGGTGTGTGAGTGTGTGTGTGTGTGTGTGTGTATGCTAAACTCGAGCCCTCGCTAACGCTACAGGAACATAATGGAAGCACTAGTGTGAAAACCGGGCCATCATTTCCGGCCCGCGGCGCCACGGGATTGGTCAGAATCGTGTCACGTGGAGCGCGATGGCGTCAGTCCTTTTTCCACCGAGAAACATTTAGAAGATGTTTGGTAACGCGTATTGTAAAATGTTAAAAGTTTATTGTGTCATATACAAAAGAAGAAATGTTATGTATAACCGCGTATATAAGAAGATTTGTTCAGTGTTGTTAGATACAAACTCAAAATGATGAGTTATTGTGCGAAGCTTATCAATATTTCCTTTAATCAATACATCATTGCTAGTTGTTCAAAAGTAATCTGATCGGATTTTGGCCATACTTTGCGCTACTTTTCAAAAAAGAAATTAATAAATAAAATAAAATAAAATAGTCTGATCCCAGCAGAAGGGTGGATCCCAGGAATGAAAATGTAATAAATCTGGTCTAAAAAATACACCATTTGTAACATTTAATATATCCCACCATCAGAGGTGGACCAGTAAGAAGTAGTTATTTGTGGAAATGCAGTGCTAAACTAGTAAAAGTGTGTAGGGATCGGGGTGATCTATTCCAATTTTGATTGAAAAACTAGCACAAAAGTAAGATGGGTTCCCTGGTACTGGATAGGATGTCCAAACTTTTTGAACAACTGGACCCAGATTTACCTTTTGAGCCCCCCGTAGAGAAGCAAGACGTGTACAAGATACAATTTGAACTCTGCTACCTTTTTATTTTTTTTAATACAGTGGTCACGATATGTGTAATACTCAGAGAGGCTGCGGTGGGAAATGTTTTACATACTGACATCCAGGTGGAAACCTAAGCCTCGTTGCTTTAAAGTTGTTAGATAACTTCCAGTGAAGCTGACAATCTTACGTATAGGCCTATTCTGTGATAATCCCAGGGTCACTGCGGGACATGTACCTGTTTTAAAGGCAGAGGAGAAGTTTCTGGATGAATATATGCATATAATGATATATGCATATTATTAACTTGACAAATAGGTTTGCATCTATATACCAATCTTTCCTACATCATTTGCTTATCTATGGAACATAAAACGTTTGTTACATTTATTTAAAGTTACTGAGATATTCAGAATCAGTGTAACACTGATTGTCATTAATTACAGGTTGCTACAGATCTTAAACTAGTCTATCTCTCTGAAAATCTTGCTAAAGGCCATTCAAGATGAACATCTACAGTAAGCACACATTTTCAGAAGAGCAAACACGAAAGCCTCTCTACCTGAGTATTATCTTAGTGACACAGAAACGCTGAAAGCTCTAGATGTAAAGCAGTGTGAGTCATATTGTACCAGCATGCACCGCGAGTCTCATAACGCACAGGCGTGGGATCATCTGATAGCAGTGAGAAGTCCGAATCACTTTAGCGAATCGGTTCGCTCGCATAGTTCACTTGAACGAGTCGCGGCTCACAAACCAATTCACTGATTTAATTTAATCATCGCTCGTTAAATACCTATGTTTATATGTTCAATGCACAGCTGTGCGCTGTTTATTATCCCGCTTCAGGGATTGAAGGGGTTTGAAATGATAAGATCGCACGTTTCACAGAACAGTCGCTTCGAAGCCCTCAGAGAGTCGGCTCAGTTGAATCGCGGAAAAGAACCTACTGTCAAGAACGATTGATTCACGAATCGAACAGCACCACTGGAGGCGTAACCGTGCAGAACCTGAGCTTAAATCCGCACCCTGCTTTACTTTATCGCATTCATTGAATCTACCCCGTCTCGGAGCAGCATCAGCGAGCGTTTACAGAAATGGCCAATTACATTCACGTCCCAGAAGGCGCGCCCGTTGTTCCTAAATTAGACGTGACTCTAGATGAGCACGATTACAGAGCCGGAGCGCTGAAACTCATCAAGACGCTGAGACCCCATTGGAAACCATCGGAGGTCAAAATGAAGGTAATTCTCGTGTCTTTTCTCTTCGCGCACGATTCAGGTGGTCGCACGCCGACCTTGACTGATACAGAAAGTATGCATTTACTGACAGCAGCTCGTTTAACGCGTTATCTAACGCAGAAAGCGAAGTTAAGCGTGTTGCGCCTTGAAATCCTGAGCTGCGTCACCAGACGAATCCTTCGGCACCATGGCGCTCAGCAGACACACAGCAGCCAATGCGAGGTGTCAAAGCACAAACGCTGTAACACTCTCATTCATAAAAATATATTGCTCTTGCACGCATGCATGCCACAATGTATTTAGTGTACCATTCTGAGAAAATTACAGCAGCGGTAAAAATGGAAAAAGTAAAACTGCTAACGTTAACATTAAGGGAAGAATTTCCAGTGGTTCTTCATTGTATTCTTAAAGCTTATTTTATTCGAATTAGTTTCTGTTTTAATGTCATTACTATTTCATAAGTGACTTCATTAAGTCATCAGTATTCCTTTTCAATTAGTGCTTCATACCTTATTCGTTTATTATATACTAATTCTATAAAGTAGCTACGATTTGCTTTTAAATTCTACACTGTAAAAAGTGGCAACATGTCGTTGGTACTTTTAAAGGCCACTACTTCCTCATTAAATATGTAAAACTTAGTTCTGTTGGATTAAATGATATAGTGATATCAAATAAAAACAAGTTAATTTAAAGGTTATCAGTATATATATGGATAACTGTACGCTTCCAGCTAGTAATGCAGCTGGTATTTATTATAATTGTACTAGTCATTAGCTCTAGGTACGTTGTTACTAAGGTGTAAGTAATAGTTACTAGTTAATCGTGTCTATTCCAGTTTTATTAGAACTTATCAGATACTATGAGACTGGAGTCTTTTTTTTTTACTTTTAAATGACCATTCACTAAAGCTTTAAGAATTCGACTGTAATGTGAAATCTGGGGGGATGTCATTCACTGTTCTGAGATATGTACACGACTGATGAATGAAGTATGAGGAAATGTTCGACCCTTTTAAAATTTGTGTATGACAGTCAGTGTCAAGGCATTTGTTTGCTATCCAGTGCAGTTACTATAACACTGTGGGTGCATGCTTACAGCTGACACAGAAAAGACGACTGTGACGGTGACATTACATCGCTTTGTTTACCCTCGAGCTCTCTGCCTTCATACATGATTGATTAACCTGAGATGGGCGGAATCAAGAGTACAGTGACATCTATACAAAAAGCCTTAATGATTGAAAAAGGCAATTCACAGAACTGCCTCTTTCCAAGAGCAAACATATTTCCAAGATTATTCATTCTTCCAGAAGTTTTCAATCCTTCTGGATAAGCAGCATTCCATTAAGTTTCTTAGAAATGTAGCTTGGTACAAAGTCAGTTCCACTAATTACTGAACCTGCATTTATAGACCACAGTGTTAACAATGTTTAATGTGACGGTTCAGGTTTCTGTCGCCTTGGTGTTGTTGAGGACTGTGAAAAATAGAAATCTTTTCTTTACCCGTGCACCTGGGGGGGGGCATCTTGAATCAAGTTTTTCAAGTTGCTTAGTACTGACATCGAATCGAATGACCTTTGAGATGGCCGAGCGGAAATTTCCATGTGGTGGTTGGTACTTTATCAATGTTTTTTTCCAAAGGATTTCATATTCTGAATCTCAACAACATTGGACCTCAACTTAAATTGTTGCACAGATATAAATCATAAAGGGTTTTTGGAGTGACATGAAGATGGGTAAATAATGACTGAATTTTCATTTTGAAACGAACTGTCCCTTTAAATTAAAAACAAACCACATATGAGCTCGCTTCCCCATTACAATATAAACCCACACGTCCAAAGCCTCCATCCGGATGAAAAGTCAGCAGCGTGTAATAATATTCTTGTAAACCGAGCACTGTTTAGCAGAAAGTGTTTCCTTGTATAAACAGAGTTGTTAGGGGTGTGTCACGTTACTCGCATGTTGGTGGGAAACTAGATATATGTATTGGGTTGTTTTCATCAACTTCGAAACAAAATTGAGTGCTCAGCACATGCCAGACCTCTCTGACGCTGGCAGAAATCAAATTCCTGACGTTCCGCCCACTGCCAGTCAGTCCCAGATAGTGCAGATGATTGTGGACTGGAATGCTTGGCGTCCCAAACACGCTCCATTTTTTTACATTAGTAGACAATGTAAATTTGTTCAGCTCTGTCACCCTGAACGCATCAACGCTTCTGAGTCTAAACAAACTAGAAGTAATCTAGTTGTCTAGGTTACACCAAGTTTGGCGATCAGTCTTTTTTGTATACATGTAAATAAGTCGTGTCCCTCTTTAGCTGAGAAGCAGAAAAGGAACTCGAAGCACGTGATGCTGATCTCACAAAGAGATTTTTTTCATGAGCATCACTAAAGGTTAACCTCAAACCATCTGACCTTGCAGCTTTTTTTTTTCCTTCCTCTTTCTGCAGTCTTTCACTGATGGCATCACAAACAAGCTGATTGGCTGTTACGTCGGCGGGTTCATGCAAGACGTGGTCCTGGTTCGGGTCTACGGGCACAAGACAGAGCTGTTTGTGGACCGTGAGAATGAAGTGAAGAGCTTCCGTGTCCTGCAGGCGCACCGATGTGCTCCACGCCTCTACTGCACCTTCAATAACGGCCTGTGTTATGAGTTCCTGCAGGGAGTGGCCCTGGAGCCTGAGCACATCCGTAGCCCTGCCATCTTCAGGTGAGAAACTGCATCTTCGAATCCAATCATGAGCTAATTGATTTGGGACGGTGTGACGGAGCCGGAGATACTGGCACTGACCTCCAACTAGCCAGACACTTAACCCCAAACCTTACCCCAGTAATCCCTTAAGACACGAATGACGCATAGCACTCTCTCTCGCACGCTGACCCAGGACTCCAGCCAATGCTTGTCAGGTCTCAGACAGCGGTGAAAGAACAAGGCTACTGTGTTAGCAGAGAGATGACTAAAGTGTTGGCATTGAAAAGCATTACCGTTTAAAAGTTTGGGGTAAAAAAATGAGTAGTTTTATTCAGCAGGAATACATTCAATACAGCAAAATTGACTATATTCCAAAGCCCAATGTTCCAATGTTTTTCACATTGATGATAATGTTTCTTGAGCACCAAATCAACATATTGGAATGATTTCTGAAGGATAATGTGACACGGAATAATGGAGTAATTCAACTTTGCCATCGCAGGAATAAATTACATTTATAATATGTTCTATGTATGTAGTAATATTTCACAATTGAACTATTTTTACTATATTTTCAATCATATAAATTCAGCCTTGGTGAGCATTAGAGATTAATCGCAGTCAATCGCATCCAAAATAAACGATTTTGTTTACATAATATACGTGTTTATCGGGTATTTTATTGTGTACATATAAATACACCCGCATGCATGTATACAATTAATTTTTTTAATATATTTATATATTATATAATATAGTTTGTGTTTGTCTTTACCATGCATAAAAAATATACACACGTGTGTTTAAGTAAACAAAAACATTTATTTTGGATCCAATTAATTACAAATTAAAGGTTTGACATCACTATTTAAAATTCTTACCGATCCCAAACGTTTGTTTTATATTACACACCATAGGGCCACACTCAAAATGTAATCTAAATCTTAAAACGAGCCCTTTTTATTTGTTTACAGGCATATTGCGAGGCAGATGGCAAAGTACCATGCCATACATGCCCACAACGGATGGGTGCCCCAATCAGACCTCTGGCTGAGGATGAGCAAGTTCTTTTCTCTTGTTCCTACACACTTTGACGACCCTGAGAAGGACCAGAGGTGAGCTTTATGAATGGCATCGTGTTTGTGAAGCCGTATATGGTATACCTGTATTTTGAGCAGAACCTGTAGACTAACACACCCTTTAGGTATAATGTCTCCGGGAAATATTGAAGCTGTCAATACAAGGAGGTTTAAATCTCAGCTTCACTTGCTATGACCTACAGAAAGTACAGGGTGTTCTTTATATCTGTGACATTTCTCATGGTTTGTTTTATCTCCCGAAATGCTTTGCTTACATTGTTGTTTAAAAATCCTCCCAATGTTACAATATTAGATGACATGACTCATCGTGGCACAATCAAATGTGTTTGTACAGATGCAAGCTGAGAACAGCATGCATGGTTTTTTTTTTTTTTTACTTCTACAAAAGATTTTTAATAATTCTTTAATAATAATCTTTTTATAATATAACATATTTTAAAAATAGATTCTCAAGGTGCTTTATGACATGCTTATGCTTTATTTAACAATAATGACAGTAATTCTAATATAATATATATAATAAAGGTGTTAGGAAGTATAGTGCCATTACATTTAAATATAAAGTAGTCCTTTATATACAAATACCCATATAAATATGTGTGTGTGTGTGTGTGTATATGTATGTATGTATGTGTGTGTATATATATACACACACACACACATTAAATATCTGTTGAGAAGTTTTTGCAGATGCAACTGAACTTTGTTTGAAGGAAATAGGAAATGCGAGTGCTTGTTCAGTACATGCAAAACTGGGACTAGCTGTGTGGGTTTCTAGACTGTTTGTCCATGTCAAGTCTGAGCAAAATTAATAGTTTAGGTATGTTTGAATATAGAGTTGGATTAGAAGTGGATTATTCTGAGACTTTGGAGGCACCAAAAACGATTGCGCAACAAATGACACACCAGTACAGTGTCTCTGCGGTTAGTCTATATTTATAGATAGTGCTTTTTGAGATGTTTATCTAATTGAGTGAGGCAGGTTTGTATACAGCGTGCCTTATTTGAATCACGCTGAAACACAAAAGTGCGTTTGTGTTTTCTGAATGCACGTACGTGTCGGCTGTTTTCAGGCTGAACAGTGAGGTGCCCAGTGCCGAGTGTCTTAAAGACGAGATGATCTGGCTTCAGCAGAACCTTTCTAAACTGGGTTCCCCAGTCGTTCTGTGTCACAACGATCTGCTCTGTAAGAACATCATCTACAACCAACAGGAAGGTGAGTCCAACAAACCCCACCAGCTTCCTTCAGCCACAGCGTATGTTTCCCCAACCCCCCCTGCCTAAGGTAGGCTTAAATTTAGTGTTTTCACCTCAGAAATATAGCATGGATGCCCTTTCCTAAAGGGTAGTAAAATTACAGTCTCATCCAATTTCATCAAGGCATCAGGAGAATCCAGTGGTTTCCATAAAATGTGTTTTCTGTTCTTGAAATCAAAAGCAAATGTGTGTTTGTGTTTGCTTTGGGGAATGTTGTTGAATGCTGTGATGCTGTTTACTATCTTCATGATGTACAGACCGGCGACTGACCCACAGGATGGAGAGTGAATGCGAGTGTGACTCGAGTCATTCCTGTTATGCACAACGTTTTCAGTTATTTCCTTTCTGCAAATATAAGTTTTAAAAAAGGAAGTATTTCTTTAAAACACAGTATCAGATTTTCCTAAATATGCCCAGCCCCGACTAAGGCACTTCGGCTTTATTTATAAAATCAAAATAAAATGACAGGAAGAAAATATTTTAGTATTACAGTGTTTACTTGCTACATGTAAATAAGGCTAGGAGAATTACATACATATATATATATATATATATATATAAGAATTGAAAATAAATAATAAAATATGTCATTTTTATAATTTATAATCTTATTATATAGAACTATATATTATGAATTATTTTAGTACAGTATAATTAGTTTTATTTAAAAAATTAGAAATATACTCATTTTAATAAAATGTTTACTTCTCTTTGGTTGTCGACATTTCTGTCATATTCTCCGGTACTAAACCTAATAAACAACAATATTTTAATATAATAAATTATATTTAAAATAATGTTATTAATTATTTAGATGTTTAGATTATATCATACAGTATTTGTTATTTAAAATATACAAGTGAATAAATATACACACACACTTACATGAATTAAAATTCACCCCGTGTTCACTTAAAATCCCTAGCATAACAGAAATGACCCACTTTGAAGAGTATGAGCATGAGAAAATGGCTGCTCTGCCACAGCAGTAGTGTGAGAATGTGTAGTTCCTGTCTCTCACTTTTTTTTTTTTTTTTTCTTTTTTTTTTTGTGGCAGCAACAGTCAAACTGATTAGCACCAGCACATATCAGTTGCCCTGAAGGTACCACTTGCCCCTAAAAACTGTTCTCGAAGCAGTAAATAATTCACAACGAGCGATTTGAGATTGGGTCACGGGAAATCTGCTTGGAGAACAGAGTTTAAAGGCAGCTGCGACCTTGGGCACTTGTTTGTATTTGAACTTAGAGAGAGGAAGGAGAAAAAAAAATAAGCTAAGCCACTTCCTCCAACTCGCTTTTAACACGCAGACCAAGGGGCGGGAGGAAGTTTTCAAAGTAAAATGTTTAAGTTTTTGACATGCCTGCTCTCGTGGCCCCTTCCCGACGAGACTTATAGAAAGCAAGAACGGGAGTGTTACGCAATAGCTACTTGTTTATGTTTTTCCTGCCTTCCGTCGACACTCAGGGAGTCAAAGAAGTTTGGCTCGACCTGCACAGGAAGCCGCTGTGGCGTTTGCATTAGAGCCAGTAACTTGGGGCCTCATTGGCTGGCTAATGGCCCAATGGGGATGTTGTGTGGTGGGGGTGTGCGTTTATGAGATGAGCCGTGTTTGTTCTTAACGGGGGAGGTGCCCAATGGCCTCTCTGCAGTGAAGCTGTGTGTGTTCTGTGACAGATGTGAGTTTGCCCAAATCTCTTCATCTGCTGCACAGGGCTATAGCCACTGACTGGAGGTGTTCAGTGTGTCCCGCTAGGACGCCACCGGGTCCGGTAACCACCTCACGTGTCTCTTTCTGTAGACCAACACTTCTGTCCAATTACAATCAAACTTTTTTTTGTTCTACACACCATAAGCTCTAGAGCACTGGGAATGCAAGGCAACGTAAAGTCAAACACACCACTTTAGGTGCAGTAATGCTACATATATCTAGGCAGTGATTAATGAATAATGCATTACACATATGTAGACCGAGAGGAGTAAGGCTTTGTATTCTGATTGAAGGCAACAGTGTCTACATCACCTGAACCATCAAGTCATTGCTTGCTAGACCACTGCTATACAGACTATGTACCACTAGATGGCAACATTGCCCATTTTCTCTCCATTAACTCCTCTGTCCTTCCAGCCCTGTGGTTTTACAGTACAGCCGTCTCCGTTTGTTTTTGTTTTGATTTCTATCAATTTTTGCATATTCTAAAGCTGTAAACTCTCGTCTAACCTGACATGTTTATCCATTTTTGCTTTCATTTTACTCTCTCTTTCTACTTTCACTGTTGTGTTTGCTCGTGTAGAGCAGAAGACTGTTTCCGCGAGGCGCTCTTTCTGTCACCAGTCACAAGATTTCCTGGAAAACTTGCAATAGCTTTGCCCACCTGCCCACTGTTTTGTTGACCTTGGTTATTTTGTAGTTGATTGGTCACCTGTAACTAGTAAAAAAAAAAAAAAGAAAAGTCGAATTTGCCCACTCGGTAATTAATTGGGATTCAAGAAGAAGTCGTTGTTTGTTTTCAGTTGAAATAATCTCAAATAAATAAAAATGAAAATAAACACACTTTTTCTTTTAAAAATAAAATGAAGCAAAAGTTGCAAGTTTTTCTACCTCTATTCTCAGCAGGCTTATGTATACGGTGATTCATCAATTAGATAAACGTATTAAATTAATAACAGATGCTCAGAGTTTTCATATTATTATTATTATTATTATTATAAAAGCTTTAAGCATTATGTTTCTAATTAAAGAGTACCCCTTTTGTGCCTTTTTATTTAAATTATACAATTAATAATGTTCATATTTGGTTACGTTTTAAATAATAGATGATGGGGTACACGCATAATGAATATCAAAAATACTATAAAGATTGCATCATGGTCTGATAGTAGTTTTTTTGACATCATTACCAAAATGGTCAGTATCTGAGAA
>JAUYWG010034032.1:0-20532 GCA_034779775.1 Enteromius afrohamiltoni
AATATACTATGTAAAGAAAAACTTTTATTTTGGATGCGATTAATCGCGATTAATCATTTGACAGCACTAATATATATCCATGATATATCCACTATATCACACTGAATTTCCATCACACTACCCCTGAAAATGCAATGTGCATTGCATTCTGCCACATTATGCAATGCAACAACGTGTGAAATAGAAGTGTTTCATGCACTTATTTGTATGTGTGCACGTAGTGGATATATCATGGATATACAGTATACAGTCCAGCATCTTGAAAAAAAGTGCTGATTTGCATAAATTTGAGAATGAGTTTAAAAATATCAGTAAAAATACAAAAAGAATATACAAATGTGTAGTTGTATTTACTGTGTACGGGGACACAGAACAGGTGGATGATGGGATACCTGGGGGTTTTCCTTCTGTTGGTTCCATGTTTAGCTGTCACAGAAGGAATCACACACAGATAGCACAGTATGTTCAATAAGAGGCAAGCCGCTAACATGGCGAAGGCGGACGCGGTTCTGGCGAAGGATCATATGGATTATAAAATCAAAGTTGTAGTTTGAAATGTCACACACACACACACATATGCACACACTTCAGTGTGGTGTAATTAAAACTGAACGCCTGCAGGGTATATGCTATATATAGAGCGTTTGACACGTGATACGGATCCTCAAACTTCCCACTTCTGTGATACTTCATGAGCTGAAAAGTATTTAAAACAGTGGTTAACTTTCTCACTAACAGATCACAGGCTTAATCTGTATCTAATGCCGTTATCGTTTAAAGTAATACGCTTATGAATATGCACAGAAATCCATGTGCTTTGAATACATTATCCATTCCATAAATGAAGTGAGATTCATCTAAAGAAGATGAATTACTCAAAGACGCATTTGGCTTTTCTAACCATGCTGAGTGTGCCGAACTAGGCCAGGATGATGAAGCTAATAATCTTGATATTTTTCAGCCTTTTGATAATATTTGATATATATCTCTATATTTATGTTTTTCTCTGAAACAGCTTAAAAGGAGCCATCATTTCACCCAAACAGCAGTGGATGCCAAGTCGATTTAAATGATTAACGTGAGAAGTAAATGAGCAAAAATCTAATTAAAAATAAGCATATTTTTTACTTAAAACAGATAATGATTTCATTAGATGCACATAAATAATCATATATATACATTAATAACTAGACTTCAGTGAAGGTTTTAATTGACTGACACAAACTGAATGAATCAGAGCTTTAAACTGACTCATTAATGTAAGAACACCAACATCTGATTAAAAATAATCATGTTTTTCACTAAATGACATACAAAGAATTATATTTCATTATTTTAATTTAAATGCACCTATATGTATAATAAGACATATTACATACATAATTTAGGGAATATTTTTCAACGACTGAGGCCAACAATCAGAGTTTCGAACTAGTTGATTAATGCAAGAAATTCAAAAACAAACAAAACTGATTTAAAATTATGTTTTTCAATAGAAATATATTTAATAATTAATATGCACCTAAAAAACCTTTTTTAAATACTACATCCAAACTTTAATCAGTATTGTATTGTATCAGGTTTGAACTGATTCACATAAATGAATAAAATTGATCAAATCTAATGCCATCTTTACTAAAGAACAGCTATTATAATCTCATATTTGTAATGTGCATGTAGAAAAAAAACAAAACTGGCCTTTTATCACTTATGTAACGGCCAAATGAAAGGTGTGAGCTGCTTATTTTCCTACTTTTACTCAAACATACCCTGAATAGTTAATATTTCACTCAGCTTTACTGCAAACACATGAACTCAAAACCACAGGTTATAAAAGTGTCCTTTATAATCAAAACCAAATGATCAAAATGCAAATAAACCATAAAAACCGCACGCTAGATCAATTGGATTCATGTTACTTAGTCTGATGGGATCAAGAGTTCAAATTGCACAGGAACTCTTGGGGTTTTCTGCAAGTATTCATGGGTCGGGAATTGAAATTATGTTAATGCATTATTCAGCAGCGCAGTGAGAGCGAAAAACGGCTTTAGACAGGGACAGTGGTCATTAATCTGAGGCTGTTAGACTCTGTACAGCACAAATGCACAGGACAACGTGTGTTTGATTCATGTTGTGTGTGCTCACCGCGTGTGTGTAAGTACTGTAGGTGCTGCTGTAGGTGCTGAATGGCAGGGCCACAGTGGGGTTGAAGATGCCAAACTGGCCCACCATCTGTTGCATGCGGCGTATGGTCCTCTCTTTATCAGTGTCAGCGAACTTTACCACCAAACTCGATGAAGCTCCCTGCAAGAGACACATAGACAGTTGTACTGTTACACTACAACGTGCACATACACATGAATGAAACTTCTGTAGCATTTTGTAGAAAATGTTAGTGTCACCAAAATTAAATTCTTCTTAAGGAAAGTTAGGATGTATGTCAAGATGTGCAGTGAAAAACTGAAATTCCTCACTGTTAAGCTGTCTTAAGACTTTAAAAGAAGAGAAATATAGCCACAAGTTCTATGGAGTGCTGTTTTTGTCGCTTTCAAGAGCGACAAAAACTTTGAAAACTTTGTTTTCAAGTTAATTTTTGATAAAACTAAAAATACACTGAAAAAGAAATTCTGTAGACACATTTCTCACGCAAAAAAGAAACAACAAAACAAAATGTTGAATTAAACTATGGTTTAACAATTTTTAGTTAAAAGAAAAAAATAGTATTTATAGGTAAAACTGCTTTGTAAAATATTGTAAAATGTACTATTTTTGTCTTCAACTGAGAAAAATCTTTATAAGATAGAATATTAGAAACATTCAGTTTGTTAACTGAAATAAACTATAATTATTAGATAAATCACTTAACTAAACAAATATTTAAATAAGTAATAAGTATATAAAATTAACTGGAACTAGAGGCTGACATTTTCCCATTCCTATGGGATTCCAGCAGGATGGGAGTCATCTTTGCTATTAATCATGGGATTGTGATGGTACAGGATAAAATAGTTAACGGGAGCAGACGGGAGCGGGAATCAACCAATAGGAAAGACGGGAAAAAAAGTAAATGCACCATTTTGTAGTTTCCTTTTAATACGCCTACAATGTAACACAATTAAACAATAAATACACAACCCAGCCGTCCCACAAGTCATATTTTTGTATATATATGGGAGCGGTACAGGAGCGGGAATCATTTTAAACAGGAGCTGGATGGGAGTGGGAGTCATTTTACCAGGAGCGGGATTGGATGGGATTATTTTTTAAACTTTGGTCTGGGAGTGGGAAAATAAATAAATAACCAAAACAATGATATAAAAACAATGAAATACCCCACATAAAAATATACTAACAAATTTATCTAAAATAAATCTAATCTGAAAATATGAATTAAAAATAAACAGTATATAAATATAACTAAATAAGTGTCAGGCTGTTCTTCACATAAAGCTCTTGCATAACTGAAAAAAAAAACAGATCAAAACGTCTAGGTTACGAATGTAACCCTTGTTCCTTGAAGTTATATATGGGAACTTGCATTTGAGACCAATCACCTTTGAGCCTTTATGATTAGGCCAATGAATATTGGCATGCATTGATTGCATTCAGGTTCATCTTGTGAGTATAAGAGAGCACAGATGCAGTGCACCTGCAGGTTTTCATTGAAGCCCAGCGTCAGTGCGACCCAGGGTCATGGCAAGGGGATGTAACGTGTCTGTTCCTTCCTTCAGGAAACGAGGGTTACCTTCGTAACCTAGACATTCCCCTTCAGTCCAGTCACTCCGACCTCCAGCAGGCCTCCAGCTCACCTGCTGTCTTAACTGAAGACACAGGAGGACACAGCCTTTATGCGGAGGTCGTAGAACTTTGTGAAGGTGTTTGGTGTCACCCAGTCAACAGCCCTACAGATATTTGCTAGCAAAGCGCCGTGAGCCGACGTGTAGGAGAAAGCAACACTTTGTGTGGAGTGGGTTCTCAGTCCTGAGGGGCACAACTCTCCCTGGTATAGATGGCCTCAACCACACAATGTTTGGAGACAGCATTCCCTTTCTTCTGACAACCATAGCAGACAAAGAGCTGCTGAGAGCGTCTGAAGCTCCGGGTGCGGTCTACGTAGAGGTGCATGAGCGTACGGGACACAACAACTCTAAGGCTGGGTCTGCCTCCTTCTGGGACAGAGCTTGCAGGGTCACTACCTGATCGTGGAAGGGCGTGGTAGGAACCTTGGGCACGTAGCCGGGCCTGGGTCTCAGGATAACTTTAGAATCAACTAGACCGAACTCTAGGCACTCTTTCTCGACAGAAAAGGCTTGCAGGTCCTCTACCCTTGATGGAGGCCAACGCAGTCAGGAGTGGTGTCTTGAGTGACAGAAATTTCACTCACAGAGGGCGAAGGAGAGGTCCCAAGAGGGAACGAGGTGAGGTCTAGGGGGTTAACCCGTCTCGCACCTCTAAGGAACCTTACCACCTCTAAGGAACCTTACGGGCAGTTGCCACGTTTAACTCCACAGGAGCAGATGGCTGGCGAGTTGTGACATGCGACAGGAGTGTAGACCACCTTGTCTGTTTATGTACGCAAAAGTCGCAGTATTGTCTGTATGGACCAGCACGTGCTTGTGGTAGAGCATCAGTCGGAAGCAACGCAGGGCCAGAAATATGGCTAACAGCTTGAGGCAGTTGTTGTGCCAAAGCATTCGAGACGCCTGTTCAGGGACTTGAGGCTGCTTGCCTGTTGCATACAGCACTCCAACCCGTGGAGGAGGCATCTGTGTTGACCGCAACATGCCTGGCACGGGCTGAACAGGCGGCGACACTCCAGGGAAACACAGTGCCATGCCCATCTTGGGACTCAAAACAACAGCCTTAGAAGGAAACGATTCAAAGCTCGTAGAACCAGTTTGGTTCTCAACCCACCACTCTTTTTGGGCACAATGAAGTAAGGACTGTAAAACCCTGACCTCATCTTGGCTGGAGGGACAGGCTTAATTGCGACCTTCGCCAATAGGACTGCAACCTCCGCAAACAGGACAGCGGCCTCCCTGTCAAAGCGTATACAGTGGTATAGTGGACGCGTCTGTACCTGGGCGGGTGCCTGGCAAACTGAATCGCATAGCCGAGGCGTACCATCCATATCAACCACCACGAGGGGCTGGAAAGCTTTAATCAGGCTCCCAGCTGGGTCACTAGTGAACCACCATGCTCGCAGTGAGGCAGCCTAGGGGGGAAATGGGGAGGGGACTGATCCCAGAAGGATAAACATCCTGGAGAAAAGTCAGACTGCTCTGGGCAGTGCCTACCTGCTCCCCTGGTTCCTGCTCTGGAAACACAGCGATCCGGATCTGCACCTGAGGAAACAAAGAAAAGGTTAGATGGGGATCTCGGGGCACTGAGCCCAGAGGTGTGGAAAGTTGCTCTTTCTGTGAGAATGCTGAGTACACAGAAGCTCCAGGCTCTCCCCTGGCAGGGGGGGGGCACAGATGTCACCGTGGCCCGAAGAGAAACCTCCGTCACCTCCAGGCACGCGAAGGTGGACGAGAGCTTGCACGCCTTGGAGAGCACACCCGGCTTTTTAAGCCGGGTGGCGACGCTCCACAGGCATGCACTATGAGAGCGCACTCAGCCTGGGGGACCATCGTGCAGCTTTTGGCTGCCCCGCCATCGAGGGTGATGAGGGGTAAGGAGCCAATCTACCTTGGGAAGATAGCGAGGGGACCTCACTGTAGCCATGGTCACATATTCGCAATGAATGCATGAATCATCCACGAATGCTGTTCACGCCGGCCCAGATACGCGAGGCAGCGATCATGTCCATCCCCAGAGAGGTGAGGAAATTACCGCATCCAGAAGTGCACGGCTGGATAGACATTCCATAGAATGCCTTACCGACCGTGAGAAATTGTTCTTTTTCCCGGATTGCCCAGGGAGGACTTCACGATGCACTCAGTAGGTCTCACTGGAATGCAAAAAGCTAGCTTGCTCACAGCCTTTAAAAAGGCCACCAGCCCGCAGGACCCACTGACGGCCACCCAGTCTTTCACTGTCAGAGGGGGAGAGAGCAGGAACTCTTTCGTAGACTCCAGCTCAAAATGGTGAGGCTCCGAAGAGAAAGTCTGCAGGTGCACTGCATCTGTGTTCTCTTATACTCGCACAGTGACGAGGTGCACCTGGATGCAATCAGTGCACGCCAATATTCATTGCCCTTTTTTTTAAAGGCTCAGAGCCGATTGGTCTCTCATGCGACTTCCCCTTATGTAACTTTTGACTGAAGGGGAACAAAAAATTTTCTATGCCTCTTTGTCATTATTATTGGTAACTAAAAAATGAAACAGAAAAACATTTTATTCTAAACAGGATACAGGGTAGCTGATGAATACGCAAGAGACAGGACATTACATTCAAACAACGATTGACACTGAATGAAACACAGATCTCAATTTAAATACAAAACTAATAAAGACATAATACAGGACACCTGGAAACACGGCTGGAAAGGAGTGAAACACTGATGACATTGGCAGGGTTGACAAACAAAGCATGACACGTGTAGACAAAATCTAAACAAAACAAAAACAAAGAAGCAGATGGACCAACACAACAGCGTGACACAAACATAGCAGCAATAAGAAAATAACAGCAAATAATAGCAGTAAGATACAAAATGATAAATAAAAACTAAACTACTACTGCAATAAAAACTAATTAACCCTTAATACTAATATTTAAAGAAAATAACAAAAAATACAAAACTGCAAAAACTAACTAAAATTAAGTGAAAAGCTTCTTTATTTGAAGAATCAATATAAATCTCCTTTACCTGTTATTTCTCCAACCCCACCATTTTTCTATTTCTTGTGCTCTCTCGGTGCTAATAAAAAGTGCAGCGCAACATCTCACAATTGCACACATGTGGACTCATTAAAAGGCTCTTGATGATTTACTGCACCACTTGACCTTTCGTGTGCTGGGCCTCTCTGACCCGCTAAACCAGCATGAGATCGATCGGCCCTAAAGGCCACAATATTCCCCTCATCTCAGAGACTCTGAAGATCTGGACCTCTGGGGATTCCATCAAAAGCCCTACACAGTACTTCAATGCAGATTATGGGTGAAAGTGAGCATCATACGAGGGGCCGAGCAATTGAAGTAAGCACTCTGAAATACCATATGTGTGCATCCTACACAAAGACATACGTACGTCACTGCCATTTTAGTCTGAGTTATTATTGATTTTGAAGTAGTGTCAAATATAGTATTTTTATGTAAATGTCTACAAAGCGAGTTCGCCAGAACTGACAATGAGATCTGACAATGAACACCAACATGACAATCTGTAAAGTGATGCTGAAATGCATTAATAAATTAAAATTGGTATGGTGGACTCAAACAAACTGTAAGGCTGAACTGTTAATGAGGCCTTTGCTAACTCAACGCATGGCTCTGAATCTGTAATGAGGAACTATTAAAATGTCCCTGAAACTCAGTACAGCTAAACGCACTCTTGCTGGCTCTGTTCCAAAACCTAGTGAGCTGTCTACATAGTCAGCAGCCTTCATACACAGCATGAAAACTAATATGGAACCAGTTCAGATTGCACAAAACTAAATCGTTACCAGCTTCATAAGATTTTTTTCGCTTTTTCATGTATCAAGCCATCACTTAATTGATTAAATATATTTTTAATATTGTGAAATATTATTACAATTAAAAATGTCTATTTCCTATGTTTATACATAATATAATGTATTCCTGTTTTGCAAAGCTGAATTTTCAGCATCATTACTCCTCAGTGTCACACGACCCTTCAGAAATATGCTGATTTGCTGCTCAAGAAACATGTGTGATTTATATTAGCAATGTTAAAAACATGTGCTTCCTAATGTTTTTTTGAAAACCATGATGCAATTTTCTTTAAGATTCTTTAATGCATAGAACAGCATTTATTTGAAATCAAACCCTTACATTGTAAATGTTACTGTCATTTTTGATCCATTTAATGCATCCTTGCTCAATTAAACACTTTATTTTTGGCTCTCTTTACTAGTTGCTTATTAGCATGCATATTACTAGAATATTAGCCATTTGTTAGAAGTAATTAAACACATATTAATGTCTTATTCTACATGGCCTTATACTACATCCCTAATCCTACCCAATACATAAACTTAACAACTACCACACTAACTCTTAATAAGCAGCAAATTAGACATTTATTGAGGGAAAAGACATAGTTAAGCGTAAGTAAGTGCTCTATTCTAAAGTGTTACCAAAATTACTACAAATAACTCAAATAAGTAGTCTCTGTGATTAATTTTTAATTTGATCATTGCATATACAACGAAATAATGAATAAAAGAGAAGACTGAACCTAATGGCACTTCTGCCCTGAGCGGTTCGTGATCAGAATCTTCTCATTGATTTAATTCTCTTTTTAAGTCGTATGGGACGCCAACCACCAGCTGTTATCTTACCCAGAAATTTGGCAAAATGTCTAAATCCATAACGAAGGTGCACCAGGCAGTTATATTACAAAGATATCCAATAGGTTCAAATAAATGAGGAGAAGCTTTGTGAAAACAATATACCGTAATCACAGACATTGCCATTTAGACGGGATTAGATTTCTCAGAGCAAGTCATTTGCTCTGTAATTTTGTGCAGGAAAATTATAGACTAGTTTGATTCAGGCAGAATTAAAGCCGCAAAGCAAGTCAGTAAAACACACATTTACCTGACCTCCTCCGGGAAACTTGTCTCATTCAGCCAAAAATAAAAATTTGCTGAATATGTACTTATCCTCAGGCCATCCAAGAAGTAGATGAGCAGTTTTGAATTTAATTCTTACAAAAACATACATTTTGGCTTCACAAGATGTTAACTGATAGACTGGAGTCTACTTGTGATGTTTTTTTTTTTTTGTGATGGCTCTACCGCTGAGAAAGTGATGGCATAACACATTTCTCCAAGTCTGTTCTGATGAAGAAACAAACGTATCTTCATCTTGAATGGCCTGAGAGTGAGTACATTTTCAGCAAATGTTCATTATTGTTGAACTGCTCCTTTAAAATCTGGGCTGAGGAAGCCATTCAAACTCATTTCTCTCACTCATCCATTCTGTCATTGAGTATGTAAATGCTTTTAATTATCGGTATGCAAAGTGTGTGTGAGGGTGAGATACGGCCTTGAACGTTCATTTGAGAATAATTACTCTCAAGGTTGAGCTGATCTCCAAACACACATTACAGTGGTTCATCAGAGGCATTTCTCTACCTGTATTTCGTCTCTGTGACAGTTAGACCCCGTCTGAGTGTTTTTTCCCTTTTTTGATCATCTGTACTCCTCCCTCTCCTTCTCTTTCTCTCTACTTCTTGTCCTGCTCTCAGGGGATGGAGAAATACACCTCTTTATCTGTCCTTTCAATGTGTGACAGAGGAATTATTCATCTGAACCTCAGAGTGTGTGAGAGAGAGGTGAGAAAACATGCAGAAGGAGTGTGATAAAGAGTGTGCGGTATGTATACTGTGCATTTTCTGTGTACGGAACACCCAGATGACACATGAGCAATCTGAAAGCTGCTTTTGACAGAAATAGACTTAAACTTGCCAGAATTCTGAGAAAATGCTATAAAAAGTTGCTATAATCCAAGTTTATGGAAACATCCAATAGGCTTGCTGTTTGTGTCTAATCTACTTTTATAATGAAAAAAATACATTTAAAAAAGTGTTTAAAGACAAGTTAAATATTTTTAAGATGTTTATACTGTATATAGTTTGATATTTTGATATACAGTACGTAAAAAAATTACTGGATAATGCTTTAAAATTGGGAATACGTATTAACTATTATCTACGACTTTTCCCTCAATAAATTCCTAATTTGTTGCTTACTGATAGTTAGTGCGGTTGTAGTTAAATTTAGGTATTGGGTAGTACTCGGGATGTAGAATAAGGCATTAATATCTGCTTAATTATGACTAATAATTGAACTAATATTCTAGTAATATGCATGCTAATAAGCAACTAATAGTTGTGACTGTAAAGACGTGTTTCCAAATATTGCACTTTAATTTAATTTAATTTAATTTAATTAACATTACCATCTTTGTGCAAGTTAAATATTCATTTAATTTTGCACATTTTAAGATTTACATTTTAAGTTGAAGTAAACCACTGTAAGATGGTTTGAATATATTTTAATTAGCTTTTTATATATTACCTAACTTCTATGTTAACTGTTAACTACCGTGTGCTTGTATACAAATAAATACTTACATGCTTGCAGTAAGTTAGTACTCAATTCAGAAGACAAGGTAAAAGAGAGAGACTGAGAGCAGCTCAACTGCACTTATATTGGCACTGAAGCTGTTTGAGCTCAACACATGACAGCAGCTCTGCCTTCAACATCAGCAGTGCATGATGTGTGCGCTGTTACATGGACATGTGCATGTTCACAAATTATATTGTGTCCACTAACTTGTTCAGCATTTTAGGTCAAAATGTATATGTGAAAAGTGAACATTAAAGGTCATTTACCTTGTAAATTAATGTTTTAAAGTACCTCAAACTCAATTAATAGGATCTTACAAAAGCTGCATGTATAATAGTCTGTGGTTGTACTCACTGGCATGGTCTGACTCCCGTGCAGCCCACTGATGGCAGACTGAGCCTCGGTGTGTGTTGAAAATTTTACAAAGGCACAACCTGCAAAACACACACACACAAAAAAAGAGCAGAGAAATAATGAGGAAGACCGGTGGAGGTTATCAGCAGCGGAGTGTGTGTCTCTGGTGAATGCAACACTGGAGATGAGAGAGAAG
The DNA here is from genome assembly GCA_034779775.1 of Enteromius afrohamiltoni. Lineage (NCBI taxonomy): Eukaryota > Metazoa > Chordata > Actinopteri > Cypriniformes > Cyprinidae > Enteromius > Enteromius afrohamiltoni. The sequence continues at coordinate 10,813 of JAUYWG010034032.1, forward strand.
AAGTGCACATGCACACAAACAAAACACTCTTTTCACTTTCTTACAGCAGCATATTATCCATGTATGCACTATGTATGATTTAATTTACGAGGGAGTGTTTCTAAACCGACAATAACAAAATTTTGCTGAAAAACCTAATGCCTTCTGTTGTCTGATTAATAATTTAGTGTAATATGAACTATTAGTGTAATAAAAAAAAGTTCACCTTCAGCTCATGCAGTCAAATCTTTACTGATATTTACAAAGTAAACATAAGAAAAAGATGAACACTGGAATGAAGCAACATCAACATACTTGATTGTGTGCATCATTGCATTATATGCTTTGCTCATAAAACTAAACATTTACACATCATCTTATTAAGACACATTATCGAAGATCCAGAGTGACAACTGATGCGTGTTCCATTTTATGTAAGCATCTGCTATACTGTTATAAAGATCTCATTGATTTACATTACAGATATCAGAATTTCTTGTTCATACTTCATATATCAGCATCTGTACCAAATGTCATATGTTTGACCCTCTTAAATAAAATACACACAACATATATGAACTCCATATTCTCACTGTGTCAGACTATATGAGCAATAAAAGCCTTATGTATCAAATATGTGACTTAAGTAGCACAGCTATATTTGTAGCAATAGCCAACAACACATAATAGGTTCAGAGTTTTGTTTTATGCAAAAAACACACATGCAAGATTTAAATTCTGTCCCAATTGAATATAAATATATATATATTAGACTATTATTTTTCAAGTCAGGCTTTACAGGGGTAAAATCACAGCATATGTTAGCAGGGAAAGGTCACGTGATCGTCAAATCTTCATGCTTTCGGGCTGAGTTCAAAACCTCTCACATCGTTTCTCTCTTCACACTTTTCAAACACGATTGACCTCTCTGACATATCTCCCCTCCCTTAATGGACACAAAGATCTCAGTCTGTGTAAATAATTCCTGCCCGTACCGAAGCGGGATTTGTCAGGAGATATCAGCACCCACCGCCCTCCAATACGGATTCTGCCATGTTAGTGTTGAGAAACCCCATCACAACGTGTCGGCTTGTGTTCGAGTAGACTGACGTGGTGAAATTGAATGTGTAAATGAAAGCACTTCTGCCCAAGGTTGAACGCTGCTTTTCTGTTTGTTTGTTTTGACTTTGTCTTTTTCTGAAGAAGGTCACTATTTTTTTATCAGCTCAGAATATAAAAAACACCACATACTTTACTCTGAAAGACACGCGGCTGTCTGTCATTCACTAGCGAGCTCATGAACTGCTGTGAATGTTGAAGAGAGATGAAAGGAGGAACTAAAACTCACCTTTACTGTTTCCATCAGGGCCTCGTAATACGGTGCACTCTTCAATAACTCCGTAGGGCTCAAACAGACGGTACACGTCCTCTTCTGTCTGCTGCTTATTCAACATGCCCACAAACAGCTTCCTGTCCTCTGAAACACAAACAGAATATAAAGCTCTACTGTATCTTTACACACACAAATTTGCAAGAGGACAGACAATCAGAGAGAACGGTAGATATTTAGGACACAAAAATCAGCTTTCAGGCTGAATGACAGTCCTGGATAGTGTCAAATAACCCCAAGACAATTAATAACCAACTATCTTGGTTCGTGCAAATATACCACACAATTCATCCAATTCACAAACAAATGACGCTGATGAACACTGAGTCTTCGAAATGAATCGTTTAAAAAAACTCACAGACTGACAACTGGTTGAATCAATGTAAATGAATGATTCACAAAATGTCAGAATCAAAATGTATACTTATGTTTAGTTTGTGCATGTTAAAACACACTGGGCTCTGAATTCTATGCGTGTGACAGCCTCTGTGAGTGTCCAGACCTGACGCTGCAGCAGACTTTATCATTTTTATGAGTTCAGGTCTGGTCTCTCCCCATCAACACTGAGCTATATACAGCAACAAACTAACAGACGGAGAGCTGTGTCTATATAAAGCATCAGTAAAACACCATCAAGAGCTGTGCAAGGCCAAAACCTGGACACACACACACTTTATGGCTCTGATAGAAACAGTAAAGGCTACACATCCTTCACTAAGCTCTCCTCTGGGATGTGTTACAGCTGTGAAGATTTCACTTACAGTAGCTGTAGAAAACAGTCGCATGTATACCTGCACTGTTACACTTTATCCAGAATAAAATACACATCAAAAAATAGTTTGGGACAATTAAGTTGAATGTTTTTTATGTTGTCTCAGGATCCCTGAGATATTATTGTATATCATATGATGGAGTCTGGTCAGTTTGAAACACAGTAGGGTTTTTAAAAGTGAAGCTCTCGAATACTCTTTGGTGGCTAAATCTCCATCAGACTAACTGAACTGTTGGCCACATGATGGAGTGTCTCAAATCATGGTGTTTGTCCTTGCTGTGCATCATCCCGATTGAATCAGTGCTTTCTCTGTGTTCTGTAAACTGTAGTGTGTACGTGCCCTGAGTTTGAGTCTGGCTGCATGTGTTACAGATACAGAAATAAATACATACCAGCACAGCATGTATAAAACAACAGACTCTCAGCACTGAAACACTCAAACATCTCACAGCGACACACACGCTCTTACCATCCAAACAAGCATTCCTACTGCTGTTTACCCTTGAATCCAAGTTGCATCATCTGTTTGTGTGTGTGTGTGTTTAGTACTTTGGAGGGAGTAAGTCTTTGAGATCTCCCTCTCTCTCTCTCTCTCTCTCTCTCTCTCTCTCTCTCAGTCTCTCTGCGCTGCTGGTTGCAGACTATTGCAGTTGAGTTGCAGTGCTGTGGATCTGTGACCTGTAGCCTTTAATGAGAGAATCCCCCTTCTCTCTCACACATACACACACACTACCCAAGACCCAGGCAATACGCTGAAATTCTGCTGGGTTTACTTGTGCTGTTGCTTTCTAGAAATGGACTCGCAGGAAAGACAAATGACAAGGAAATCTTTTTGTTATTTCAATTGTGGCTTCTCGAAAGTGGAAAGAAATGGAGAATAAATGGACATGTTTGGACAAGTCTCCTGTTTCTCAGATGTTTCTCTTCTGAGAAAAAACAACATTTCGGTTTAGGTTTTAAACATAATATTTTTACTTAAATGTTTCTATATAGACACAGTTTTTTTTAATGGTTGTAATAATTTCATTACTTGTACTAAAACTAGTTTAGTTAACAATAATAACAAAGACCCTGCCAAGACATTCAAGTCTTATTATTATGAAATTATTTTGAGATTTAACTATAAACTCAAAGATTTCTCATCAAATGATCTGGGCTGACCCACATCCCCCACATTTTAGCTCTATATTTCACATATTTCACAGTTTCTATTCTATCTTGAAATCAGTTTTATTCTCATCTCAGCATAAATAATTAAACTTTTATACCCTATTCACCTGGCATGTTTTTCAGAAATCAGAGGTCAGCTATTTATTAATTTTAGATAAAAAATGTTTTGGATAAAGTTAAAGATTAACTGTAAGCAATTCAAACCGAACTGTGCAACCACCCAGAACAGCACGGCTCCTAAACACTGAAAAGAGAATCTGTCCATCTAGATGAGATGCTCAAACAAACAACAGTGTTTTGTAAGCACCACCGTCCCAGTGTATTGGGAAATCAACCTTACTTAAAAGTTGTCTCTGCATATTAAGCTGGGACAGAAGAAAGTATTTTAACATCAGCATCTCGAGAGCAACCTGTGAGCAATAAAACGCTCCTATGGGAACTGTCACTTTGATTGACAGACACACTCAATTGCTGATGATGCAGATAAATTACCTTATCCTTCAATAAACGCATACTACAGAGACACCATATTTACAATTTATATTAGACCACTGAAGCATCTCTCTCTTTCGTGCCAGATTTTGCTGGCCACAATTCTAATTATCCGCACAGACCCCCTCATTTGCTTCTCATTAGCATGTTGAATATTCATGAGTCGAATCTGTTAGCCCCTCCCTCCCAGGGGTCCGCCGAAATCTACACAAACCAGCTCTGTTCCAAAACCAAGAGAGCTGCTTTACATACATGTACATGGCACCTCAAAACGGAATGATTCGATGCCTTAAAGGAACAGTTCACCCTAAAAATTAAAATGTAGCATCATTTGCTCATCAGTGGACTCTCTGCAGTGAATGGGTGCCGTCACATAATCCACAAGTAATCTAGGCTTTTAAAGCTCTAAGCGGTCACTTCTGGCTAAAATACTCTGTACTCACACTACCTCCAGTGAAAAAGCCAATCTCCTATTGTCTCTATCATCAAAATCAACCTAAATATTTGTTTAGGATTATTGTGATGTTTTAGCAGCTGTTTGGACTCTCATTCTGACAGCGCCCATTCACTGCAGAGCATCCATTGGTGGGCAAGTGATAGAATGCTACATTACTTCAAATCTGATGAAGAGACAAACTCATCTTCATTTTGAATGGCCTAAGGTTGACTACATTTTATTGCCTTTTTAATACAACTATTACTTTAAATGGCTGTCTAAACAATTTAGATGTTTAAAAACAGAGCTATTGAATAGGATTTGAAGCACTGGAAAAGCACTTTTCATTTCTTTGGAGCATGTGCATTAACGTGTGAGGAAAAAAACCCATTGGTTATTGTTCTGTGAGCACTTAGAGACAAGAAAGAGAGAGACATCAGAGAAATGAGTGGAAGAGAATGGAGAAACGGCAGAGACTGAAGGGACAAGGGGAAAAGCGGGAAAGGAAGGAGAGATGATGCAAGGATGAGTTAAACGCGTGCAGTCCTCAGCTCTGCTGCTTTGTGCCAGAGGGAACGTTAATGTTCAAGACCTGTTTGGCAATAAAGGACACACACACTCCAACACACACGTTTAAAATGTGCCATTGGGGATTGGAGTAAAAATGGGAAGCGGTGTGTGTGGAGTTTATAGGGTGAGTATACGCCCTTTTTTCCTGGCTGGGATTTCTAAATTGCCTAAACTCTCTGGGTTTTGTTTCCCCCCCAAAAAACTTTCAGTGATCAGTTCTTAAAACAAGAATTTTAACATACATTTTAATATTCTTAAGAACCTTTTTCAGAATAAAGAACCTTCCTCCATGGGTGTTAAAGGTTCTTCTACACTTCTTTTTAAAGGGGATATCTGATGCGATTTCAAATTGTCCTTTCTATTTGGAGTGTTACAAGCTGTTGCCCCCTTGTGAAAGTGAAACTACTTTGTTTGTGCTTCCAAAAGAGGACACAACTAGAAATCAATGGTCAAATTGTATTTAGTTCCAGAGCAGATCAACACAAATATTAGAGTGCGTTTAGTGCATTTATGGAGGGCGGACTCTGCAAGGACAGTCTGGTGCTTCTGTCTAACAACCCTTTAAGTAAGTTACATTTGCTTATTAAAAGAACCTGTTACTTACTATTCAAACATGATATTTGAGCAGTAAAGTGCATGTTGTTTGTCATTTCTCCAATCACGAATGCAGACATGGTGTTATGTTTACGAGGCGTGATGCAACAGTAATCATGTCTCCACTGGATGCAACAAATGCCTTATTAGTAATGTATTTTATTGCTTTGGTTTCATAGCGTCAGGATGCAGCATCACGTTATGGTAAAGACCATAAAAATGACATCTTATGCTTGCGTTATTTGGCCAATCACAGCTAGCTGGATAGCTGGCCAGTCAGAGCACACCTTGCTTTTTTAAGAACGATGACCTTTATACAAATTGTTTCAGGAGGCGGGGCTTACAAGAGAAACAATAATGCACAGTATGTAGAAAATAATCTGTTTTTTGCACCCCAAACCACACAAACACATTGCTTTACACCAAAAACACAATAATGCTCTTTTAAGGCACCATCATGTGACCCCTTTAAGAGTGCAAATGTGTGAAGTATATTTCTAGCATTAGCTATTGAAGCAGACTGCCTCATTTCTCCAAAAATCCCATTGTACATGTCTACGTATCTGTACAAACCAGAACTTTCAATGTGACTGACAGGCCTGAGACCAACTCAAAGTCTTCTGATTGGCTAAACAATGGTGTGTTTTTGGGCCTAGGGCCGTCAGACTGACAGGTGTGATTTCTCAGGATACTTTTTTCACTGATGTGTGTCAGGTAGTGGGACATTTTCTCTATGCCGTTCCATAAAAACATTGCTTTCGGCACATTTAAATAATACAACCTACAGGATTTTACACTCGCACACACACTGTTTTGCTCAGTATGTAATCTCGGTTTGCCTCAGACTGACAGAAAGCTTGCAGCAGATCAAATAAACGCCTTTATTAATAAATCAGGAGACATTAGAGTCTGTCAAACAGCGTTTGATGGTGACAGAGCGGCGGGCAGAGATTCTGAGATTTTCTACGGCACTCGGACACTTCATCCTTCTGTTCCTCATCCATAAAGCATTTCACTGTGAAAGATGCAGCCAAAAAATGGGAGTAGAGCATTATCGATTCTGATCAAATGTGGCAATAAAGCATATGCAAAAGATTTCTATTTTAAATAAACGCTGTCCTTTTGAACTTTGTTTCAACAAAAGTATGAACTGTTTTTAACATTGATAATAATCAGAAATGTTTGTTGCACATAAAATCTGAATATTAAAATGATTTCTGAAGGATCATGTGGCACTGAAGACTGGAAATTCACAGGAATAAATTACATGACTAATAAAAAACTATTTTATTTGAATAAAACAAGCTAATTTTAGATGAATTTGTAGTTTGCAACTTCAGTTATAGGACACACACACACACACACACACACACAGTATGTATATATATATATATATATATATATATATATACACATTTTAGTGTATAAAAATTCTAACAAAAGCACTTTTATGCAAAAATTGCTCAAAATTTTCTCAAATATTTCTGTAAACAGAAAATGTGTATTACACAATGTAAAGATTGTAGAATTTCAGAAAAATCATAACTGAACAATTTGGTTAAAGCTGTATGGTTATTAGTTTTTTTCTGATAATTTCTAAATAGCATCCATTTCATAGATTATTGTCATAATAGGTGCAATTCAGCGCACAAGACTTCACTGACAGACTCCTACAGGAATATAAGAGCTGCCCTTTTCACCCTAATCTCAACAGACAGCAGGAGCGAGACAGCTGCAGATCCGGGACAGGCCGTCCGGCAGGTGAACGCTACAAATCTACAGAACAGCAGGATTTCAGACTTTAAAGTCTTTATGTGTCTGTTCTCAACCGAGACGGGAGTATGAACCTGCTCTTGACACAGAAATCAAACCGGCATGTGTTTGTGTGTGTGTGTGTGTGTGTGAGGTAAAAGACAAAGAAAGAAAAACTTTTAATCTGCGAGGAAAACAGTCAGCGCTTTACATGGAGAGAAACAAGGTGGTGGTTAAATTCAGAGTGCTAAACCTCAGATTAACCCTGACCTCGAGTCCAAACCCTGATCAAAACCACCAAACATCAACCACTGATGGAACTGCAGTCAGACATTAAATGAGAGCAGAATGAGTCCTGTATAGATAGGAACAGCTTTTTGATGTTCAATCAAATCTTTAGATCTTTAAATCTTTATCCAAGCTGCTCATGAAGGCGACTTGAGTTTAAATCCAGTCTGTTTGTCGTTTTGTGAGACCTTACAAAACTCTTTTAATGTAACCCTGCAAAATATACTAGTCATATTTCAGACTTTCTGCTGTTAAAATGACTTAAAATGAGATAAAAATAATTAAAAATACCAGAAATAACAAAAATGGTAAATAAATAAATAAATTAGTGCTGTCAAACGATTAATTGCATCCGAAACAAACATTTTTGATATTTGAATGTGTGTACTTTGTATTTTTATTATGTATACTGTATATAAACACAAACACATGCATGTGTGTGTATATATATATATATAAAAACATGTTATGTTAATATATTCATTTTTTATACATAAAATAAATAAAATGTAACCTAAATATGTAAATGTATATACATGTAAATATTTTCAAAATAAATATTGCATGTGTATATTTATATATACGCAATAAATATAGACAGACCATGCATATATTATAAGTAAACAAAAACTTTTATTTTGGATTGTGTGACAGCACTAAAATAAATTCAACTAATTCTAATTCAAAACATTAATAAATAACACAGGTTGTACAAAGATTATGGTAAAAGTTTAACAGATCTTAGTTATTTTTATTATAGTCTTGAATTATGAACTTTAAAAGCCTGAAGCAATGTTTATTTCAGTTATAGGCTTTTTATAAATGTTTTCATGTAATGTGTTATAATTTATATTAAAATTCGTCAATAAAGAATAGCGCTCAATAGCATATATGGCATCAAAACCGATATTCTTCTGGTATTGCACTCATGTAAGAACTCCTGAAATGTTGGTATATCATCTCAAGCCCGGGGACGTGCAGGTATAGAGAAAGGAGCTTGTGTCCTAGAAAGTGAAAACGGAATGGAAAATGCTCTGACGTGCCACTCATCTACTGTAATGCTGTCATTTCAGAAGTGAGGAGGATCAAATATTAATCTTAGCAGGAAAATCTAGCCAAGCTCCTCAAACCTCCTCTCTTTCCTGTATAAAACCAGATCAGCTCAATCTCTCTTCCCAGCTGAGCCCAGCACACACACACAGTACGGCCCATCTCAGATGGCCTGCTGGGAAGGTCCCTCTCAGAGCTGGAGTGTAATTATTTCATATCAAACCATCGGCTCCCTGAGAATACAGTGAGCTTGCTATGACAATACAGCTGTAGGATGTATTCTGTAAGGACATTATATTTAGATGTGTTTGTGTTTAAATGGCACAAAACATAGAAATACCTACAGCAACATTATGCTGTACTAAATATATTACTGTATGTGTCATGTATTGGTTTGTTTGATTGTGGTGTATGTCTCAGATTCAACACATGAACATACACAAGACCATCAAGGTGGTTGAAAGCACATCCAGAGGGTTAACTACTCGCGTTCCCTTTCATCTCTGCTACTACTGAGTCATTTAGCAGGCCCTTTTATCCACAGCGACTTACAAATGTGCAGCTCGGTTGGTGCGGTCAGCCTTGCAACAGTGGACAGTGAACTATTTGTTTTACCTAAGAAAATAAAATCAAAGAATCTTCAGTTTATTGAATTAAATTAATTAAACTTATTTTTAATTAATTTTATTTTTATTGGTCAGTTTACCAAGTACAGTACACAACAAGGATTATATCAGCATTACTCTCTATATTTTTATTTTATTTTATAATTATATTGTTTTTTTAATAAAAAAACAGTACACACTACCAACAAAAAAATTTAATTCAGCTTTATTATTATATATTATTATTTCAATAAGCATTAACATTACCGACAATTTATTATTATTTTTTTTTATTTATATAAATGTATTTTATTTCATTTGGTTTTATTTAATTTTGTCAACTTACTAAGAACAATGCAGGGCTTGCCATTACGTTACTTTAACAAATTTACAGTTATCTTCATTTTCATTTATTGTTTTTTATGTGGGGTTGCCATGACTGATCATGCTGTATTAAAACTCATTATTTTAGCAAAAACATCAAAAAGATTAAAAATAATTAAAAATAATTAAATCAATTTAATGTAACTGTTACAAACTGCTCTTCTGTGGCTCTCCCCGCCCAGCGGCAGCGGGAACCTTCGCCGGAATTCTAATGTTTCCACCCGGACCCTTTTGTCTC
>JAUYWG010034033.1:0-20504 GCA_034779775.1 Enteromius afrohamiltoni
TTTTTATTATTAATTATTAATAATAATTAATTAAATAATTAAATTAATCCATCAGCTAAATATGACAGACTGATACACAAATGGAGAGATGGATAGACAGACTCCAGTCTAAAGCTCCATTGTCTGTATTTGTGTGTGGAGGGCTTGGTTATTACCTGAGGAAAATCGGTGCTGAGGAAAAAAGTACTTAGTGAGCTGTATGACTGCATTAACAAGGCCTCTCTCTGCCTGAACAATTCCTCGCCTCTAAATGATCTAATTAAAGTCTCATCAGTCGTGTGTCTCGGGCCGAGCCCTCCGCTGCTGCATTCAGACACTTTCACACGGAACAGCCTTCCCTGCTGTGCTAGCGCTCCCCTCGGCCTCACTGATCACATGGAGGGCTTCTGATACATCATCATAACAGACAGTGGGTGGAAGACTTGTAGAGGTTTGGATCTTGAGCAGAGGTGCATAATGGGGGAAGAGCGTAACAAAATTAACCCTTAGGGGTTGAACAGTAATAGATATGAAAATAAGTTAACTGTTGGGACCACAAACCACGCAGGTGCCCTTTCACCACATTCCTTATACAAATATGCAATGAATCATCCAAAAAGGAGGCTGTCTCCTTTAAAAATGTGTAAACATTTATAAGCTTTGAACATGACCGGAACAGACAGATTTTGGTGGCGGGTCATCGTCTATCAGGAGCTGGGAGATTGATATGGTATGTGTCACTATGGAAGGGCGTGAGTGCTGTAAGGCAGTGGGTGATGGTGGCCGTCTGATGGGGGAGATTGCATTAGAGCAGAGCACGGGATGGTGCTGGGGGCTGGGCCACGCTGGTTAATATGGGGCAGTGGGGAAACTGATGGTGTTGTAGAAAGGCCTGCAGGTTGCTTCAGGTCGGGCAGTGGGAGATGAGTGGGTAATTGCCACTTCACCATGCCCAGTGTGTTCATTCAACCCTTCAAACCACAGAACAAGCATCTGAGCCTATGCTGCTTTCTTTCTTTCACAGTGCATAATTTGGACTCAGAATGTAAATGTAGAATACTGTATTTGTTCATATGATCAAAACCTAAATATGGCATAATACAATAGCAGACAAAACAACAACACCAAAACACCCACAAAGAATTACACACATATATATAAACAAAAGAAAAGAAAAATATCATATTATTTATTTTAATCCTAAAATTATTAATAGAAATTAATACAAACTGAGACTTAAGATGAATTTGTGACTGTGAATAATAGTAAATAACTTATAAAATTAACATCTCTTATAAGATTATTTATCATCTCTCTCTCTTTCCACCTCACCACTCTGAAGATATTGTTCCACATGCGTCAAATTCACCTCATCAGGACTTATTAAGAAATCCTTACAATTATGTCTTGTGCCATCTAATTAGCCCAAAGCAATTTAAAGACAATGAGTAAATGAAATGCTTTGCAATCAGCTCACATTAATTTTCCATTGCACATAGTGAGGGCTGCACTGACTCATCACACATGATCACGACAGCGTCTATTAAATTGAGACATGAATACTCATAATACACACACAAGTAACAAACTCTTTGTTTGTCTGTGCCTGACTGTGCTATATGTGTGCATGTCGGTTTAGTGACACTTTTAGGTGAGGTAAACACAGGGACTGTAAGTGTGGTGTGGGTTTACGGCTGAGTGATGGGGGTATGACCCACTGAAATACACTCTTCTAAAGAAACTTCATCTGTCAGTCATATCAGTGCTTTAACAGCTTTGTGCCGGACAGCCTGGGGTACCGGGAGAGGATAATACTCAGTTTGTAAGCGTGTTTGTAAGCGTGTGTGCGTGTGTGTACAGTAGAGTCGTGAGACCAGTGCTTTTCCTCGTTCAAGACACGCATGTTGTGTAGACTAGGACCACTAGGAGCTTAAAAACCCATTGTTTGTAGCACAACAGTTAAATATGTGGTCTGCTATCACATAATCTGCAGATTCCTCACTTTGAAGAAAACTACCTGCTAAATGGCAACCACACAGATAACAGAAAATAAAAGCAACATAAAAAACATCTAACAAAAACAACGGGCAGATCTGTGGGGATATCGCTGATAGATTAACGCCCTGCATCAAACTAAGCAGGTCATTTCTACACTATTTTTGGATGAGAAATTAACAGATGCGTACTGATGTGCCTGGTGGTAACAAACCTCTGGACAGAAATACATTTATAATACTTCGTTTCAATGCCTGTGACCTATTTTACAGCAAATTACACAATTGCTTTTGTACATACTGACACTCATGCAAATTAGACTCGCGCTGTTGTGTTGTCGTGCGCTTATAAAAAAAAAAAAACAGATAGGGCGGCAAAGTGTCATTATGAATTTGTTAAGGATTCGCATTAGAAGATCTGTACGAGTGGAGTTCGAGCTCGAAATTAAAGTGTTATTTAAGATCCCAGAATGCATCAGCTGCATGAGGAAATCCAAGTACTACTAAAGCGTATGTTTACCCTCGTAAGTAATAATATTGCTTTCAGACTGGTGAAGTGCATTTGATCCTAAAAAATGTTTGACTCTTACCGACTCTACAGTAGGGTAACTCCACAGTTTGAGTAATTCAAGACTTCCTCTCACCTGTGTTTGCGTTCCTGCCATTCATAGATTACTATTATCAAGCTTTTCAAAGCCAGCAGTTCCACATTGCACCATCCCCCCCCAGTCCCCTCTAGCCCCTACTCAGGCCTCATACCAGAATGGTGTGTCGCTCAAACCATCTTCCCTGAACTTTACATCTACGTTCTCCTGCTCACGAGGTTTAACATAGTACGGAGATATGGGTACCAAATGCCTGGAATATATATATGTGTGTGTGTGTGTGTGTGTGTATGTGAGGTAGGCCTATCAGTTCTCAATAAATGAAGATAATCAGGACAGAGAGGATGATGTTCTCCACCTTGTGAGGGTAAACGTGTGCGACTGGGCCATAGCAATGCCACTGGCCTGCTTCCTGACAAAAGAAATAAGGACGTTCTCTTCGCGCCAGCTGTGCGGGTATCAGGCCCCTGCCAAATTCCAGACCCTGCCCTGCAACCAAATCAGCCTGGCCGGCTGGAAAAGCACAGTCTGTGGGCTCAGCATGGTCTGTCTATGCAAAAAAAACCCTGCCGTCTGCAAGCAGCGGCGCAGAACCAGAGAAGCCAAGAGCCCAGTCCGACTTGTGCCTTCATGCACAAGTGAAGCCCAGTAAGGAAATTGGTCACAAATTGTGCAGCCCAGTAAGGAAATTGTTCACAAATTACCAAAACAAAGCAGTCGGAGAGAGCCAGCGCAGGCAAATCGCAGCCTGTGGCCAAGGCCCACTGCACTGTACAGAGCGCTGATTGAGCCACATCATTCAAAACGACATGTTACTGTTGCATTGTTATGACAGTCAGGCAGCTGTATGATTGGTGCGGTTGCAAGAGCCCATATAGAGCCATTAAAAGGTCAGCAGGTGCTGGACAAGGCGGCTGAATGAGCGTCCCAACGGAGACGTTCTCTGGGATTGCGGGCGGTGGGCTGCAAGCGTGTGTGATGAGGGACATGCTGAATTCTGGAAGCGGTCCAGACTATTGCCGAGCCACTCAATCACAGGCTCAATCGAAGGCCCTTGTTTCGGCAGCATCTGCCAGGCCTGTGGAAGTACACATTCACAGCGCTCATGTTTACGGTGATTCTCAGGTTGCTGAGAATCTCAGAAGATTTGCAATCTCAGAAGATTTGCATTTGTTTGCATTTGAACGTACAGTGGACCCAAAAAGTACATGGACACTTCAGTCACACTTAATGTAAGAACTTCATTACACTAGAAACAATGCAAAACAATTAAGAAGCATGTAAAAGCAAATTACCAACTGTATTTATGTATTTTATATTTTTCTTAAATATATACATGCATGTGTCTGTATTTATATCCATAATATATTTACACAGTACACATTCATTTATTATGTAAAACAAAAACTTTCATTTTGTATGCGATTAATCTTGACAGCACTAATTTATAGTTTATTTGTGTATTTATACCAGGGATGCACAAAAAATGTTATTCCAACAATACTAACAATTATTTAAATATTATAGACTGATAAATGGACATTTTTTACCAAAAAACAAAAAATATATAAATAAAACAAAAACAAATAAAACATTTAACTATTTAACAAATAACTACTGCCTAATCTGTTAAAACCTGAAATTTAAATTTTCTTTTTTCTTTCTAGAAAATATACTATATTTCTTTCAAATAAATGACACTTGGTTTGATCTAACACAAAAGCATTCACACCTTAAGTGTGGCTACATTGTCCAAGTCCTTTTTTGTGGCCACTGTATGTATACATCACCTAATTATGTGAATATCTGCCATGGATGTGCCAAGCAGCAGCCTTTTGGGAAAAATCATCATTTATTAAAGTGTCAGCAAAGTGTCCCTGGTGCTCTGTATAGAAAACGAAAGAGCACAGACCCCCAGCTGTCCCTCTGCCCACAAGTGGTTGTGGCAGACTGGGAAATGCACGAGTGGAGGAGGAGGATGGGAAGAGTCCTCCAAAGTCAGCAGCATGTAAAATCTTCCCCCACCTGGCTGGGGTCCAAACACACAATGCTCATTCTGCCTCCGATTCAGCGCAGGGACTTCCACCAATCCTCTGTGGGTTACTCGAATGCCTAAAGATGTCATTTAGTTGAGGATGGCGGGCAACCAGGGAGCGCGAGAACAGAGGGATTGGAGGGGAGGGAAGAGCGGTGGCAGGGGAGAATCGAGGAAGGAGCCGAGGAGGGATTTGCGCTACTGTGCCTTCTGTTGCTGCTGGAGAGGAGGTGGAAAAGGCACAACGATGACCTTTCTGTCTCTGCACGGAAAAAAAGAGAAATCTCTCAGCAATTAAGAGGAGTTAATGCCCTAATTATGTGTGTCGTTTTAGGCAGCGCCAGAGGGGATCTCCTAAATAGTAAGAGAGGGTCGGGGGAGGGAGAGGAGGGCGAGATGAGGGGGATGGAGGGTAACTAACCCAGCTGTTTCATTCCCAGACCCAACCTGGAGGGGTGTGCTATGGCCAGTAGTTCAGGTTTTCAAGCAGGTGCAGTAGATAGGACAGTCGACTCCCGGATGACCCACGCAGGGTTATTTCAGGTGAAGCAACATGCTTTCGATCCTTGAAGGAAGGTGTGTGCTGTGATACACATCACTAGCACTATCAAGCAAAGCCTGCCAGTCAGTTATGACACTATAATGAGGCTGTCATGATATTCAAATGGCTCCGTTCTGAAGAGCGTGACTGTCTGCGGTGCACACTTTCTCCTTCACCATGAAGAGGCAAAAGTCTTCTTTTGAGTGGCATTTCATACTTAGAATTTAGACCAAAACCAGATGTATCAGTTTGAGTTATATCAATATTTTATATAATTAAATTATTTGGGAAACGCAAAATGGCATTACTGTGAAAAGCCACTTTGCTGGTACCTCATCAGTGCTGCTCTTCACAATTTTTGCAACATATCTAGCAGTACAGTATGTTAGTCTTGGCGGCTTGCGATAAGATGGACAACAGTTTGTTCTTTAATGAGGAGATGGGTTGGACCTCAAAATTAAGGTGTAGCACACTGGAAGAAAAACAAACCAGCTGTGAGAAAGAGTTGCCATGCTGACATTTAAAAGCACACACAGAGGCGCTATCTAGGAATAAAGTAGGGCAAACTACACAGAGAGAGAGAGAGAGAGAGAGAGACTGCATAATGATATCACCCCCCTGAGAGCTCTCTTTAAGATGTTGGCTCTCTATTTTGGGGAGGCAAGAGTGGGGGAACGTGGTGGGTGGAGGGTGGTCTCAGACGGGTCCTCTCTTCAGGCTCTAAATGAATGGCGGCGTTGCATAATCCAACGAGCCTCGCCCGCTGACAGCACAATGATTTATGCCCCCCGTCAGAGGAAGAGAGGGGCGAGAGAGCGAAAGGCAGCCGAGTAAGGGACAGAGTGTTAGAGAATCAGAGAACGAATAAGAGAGGGAAAAAGAAAGAAAGAAAGAACGAAGGAAGGAAAGAGGGAAAAGGAGGTGAGACAGATGCACTTGACAAGACTTCTGTCAAGCCAATAGTCTGCTCTTGGTCTCATTTGCTCTCTCCATCTTTTTGACAGCTTAAGACAGACAGTTATAGTATAGTTTTCCATATGACTTGGAGGGGAGGCACTAGTTTTGCATCAAGACCTAGATTTGACATCAAATGGCAACCCAAAATAGTGCCACACAAAAAAAATATTTTAAAAGACCTTATAGACTAAATATTGCATGAAAAAAACAACAACAACTGTCTCATCTGACCACTGTGATCATTGGCTCTGGCATGTTTTGTGTCAGTCATGATAATGGCTACAGTGACCAGCAAGCTATATATTTAACTAAAGGGTTTGCAGCACCGAAGCAGTGGAATTTTAAGCGGGATTTGATCCGATGAGGCAGGCTTTTGAGTTTTAAATTGCTCTCTTGCTCTGACTAAAAGCAGCACGCACTCTATATGTATGAGTATGTATGTCAGTGTGTATGTGTGTGAGACAGAAAGAGAGAGAGAGAGAGACATTTAGCCTACTCATATCTACAGGCAGGTCTGGCTATTTTGCTTCCATTGCTGCTTGTGTCCCCAGAGAGATGCGGTGGGGAGAGCCACTGCTGTCAGAATCCAAACTCCAGCCTTCGTTAGGACAGCCGCTATCTATAACACAGCACAATAATTGGGCGAGCTCTAATTGCCTTCTGCAGGAATTAGATGTTACATATTCGGAAGGTGCATCCCATCACTGCCAACCTGTGTCTGCAGGTTTCTTATTTCCTTTTTGAGTTTAGATGAAAGCAAATAAAACATACCATACCATTCCATGACAGAAGAATCACTCCAAAAAGGCAGGATAAAGAGAAGTAGCTCTCCCTATGGAGAAGGTCATCCATCTGTGTGTTCAGACACGAGGAACGCGTAGCCGAGAATCTAGCCTCATCATCATCACACGCATGCACATTTTCCCTTAGCTTGAGTACGCAAGGTTTAGCGGAGTGGAGAGCATGTAGGTATTTATGGGTGCATGTATATGCATTAGCGTCCTAGTGTATATGTTCTTGTGAATAAGTGCTTTCTCTGAGTGTAAGTGTGTGTGATCAGCACTGCATGCACAGTTGAGTGTTTCTGTGAGTGTGTGAACTGCGTCTCTCTAAGTGTTGTGTAATAAGCACTCTCCAGTCCTGATGTAAGGCTCTCGTTCCCCTCACGCTGCGTACCGCCGGGTGCTTTAGCTCGAGCATGTTAGGGCTGATTCCCGGCTGCGGTCTCAGGCCAGTGCTCTGTCAGGCCCCGTCGCTGTCTCTCTGACTGTCTGTGGATATAATTTTACAGTTGGGTGGCTGGAGGTAGCGACGCGGCAGGCGGTTGGCCCCCAGGGTCAAACAGAGACGTAGCTGGAGGCAGCAATTTCCTTGCAGCTAAAACGCTCATGTGCCTGCAAGGTGAGCACCTGCACAAGCTTTCTACACCACGGTGAGTGTGTGCTGTTATTGAGAGGCTTTGCTTGTGCATATGTATGAGCGGTGTGTGTGTACAATGTGGGGGTGTTAAGCTGCAGGTGAGAGTTGGGGTGTGATAGGTGGACAGATATCATGTTGGGTGGTTCGACTAGCCCTGCGGGGGTTTAGCTGTGTGTGCTGAAGGATTTCATCACTTTGGATGCCTAGTGTACAGAACTCCAAGTGTATGTTGTGGATGCATGTGTGCACGCGTGAAGGATCCTTTCTTTATCAGGAATACTTATCCCATCCCCACCTCCATGTCTCCCAGGGGTGACAGGGCTAATTTCAGACAGATCTTCCCCTTAAGCAAGCTGATGGCTATGGGTAACATCCCATACCCCCTCCCCCAAAACCCTCCAACACCAAACAGTGCCTCTGCAAGGACGCTGACACATCGGCTTAGCCCGTACCTCACCAAAGCTAGCCAGTCATGGTTAACGCCGGCTGACAACTAACACACACACATAGATGACTGATCTGGATTTAATCTGATTCCAGGTCGGCTAGTTCTGCGCTAAATCACTGAAAACAACAAAACCTGGGAAAAGTGCTAGCAAAATGTTAACAAAAATTAAGCTAAAATAACCAAACAAAATTATGTTAGCATTTGCAGAAAGCCATGAGGGACATGAGGGCATGTCTAAAAAAACTGAAAAATGTGCTGAAGTGTTGTTTAAAATGCTAGTGAAGCAAGTAAAAACAACAAACTACATAAAGTTAGTGGAGCATTTTACACATATAGGAACTTAGAAAGTCAACAAAATCAATAGCAAATATATCACATGAATACCAAGGAGGTTACATTTTTGGGCTTTTGTATTTGACTGTGTCTAAAATGCTGTTAAAATAACAATCCTTAAAATCCTTTAAATCCTTAAAAAAAATAAAATAAATAAATAAAATAAAGCTAGCGCAATGCTTAAAAGCAGCTAATACAGTGCTGCAATAAAGTCAAAAAATAAAACATACATCTGTGAGGTTTTTTTTACGAATATCCATGAGGTTAAACTAGTTTGTACTGCAGGTCTAAAAACAAAAAGTGAAAATGACGAACTGGAAATTCAAAAGTCAAAAAAACGACAAACAAAAACAACAAAAAGAACTCTTATAAAAAAGAACAATGAATATATATTGCTGAACTGATTTGTTTGTATGCATGTTTTTTTCTTTGTGTGTAAAGTGAACATGTTTTGGAAAAATAAGAAAATTGATGCATCGATTTTTCAAATGACCCTTATTCATATGTAGAGGGGGACTTCTGTATTAAATTCAAGCACTTTACAACAAATGGCTGTGCCATTGGGTGCCATTTTGATATATGTGTGTATGGGTGGCTAGCAGCAAGAACAAAAGGCTGCTATTTGTCTGGGTGCTCATGGGAGAAGATGCCATATCAAACATGCAACTACATCCCTCAGACCTTTCTGAAAACAGGCCTCTACTTATCAATTACCTACCTGTCAGCGACACCGGCCGTGTAGGCAAATGTCCCTGCACAGGGCAACAATAGCGTTGAATGAGATTGCCATTTATGTGTGTGTGTGTGTGCGAAGAAAGATGCATAATATGAAAAAGAAACATTTCACGCAGGGAAAAACACACATATGCGCACGCTCGTACACTCAACGCAAACAAATGTGGACCTGTGGGGCATTTGCGCCTGCTGTTGCTCTCCAGCTGCGTTGTTTTGGTATAATGTGAGCTGACCACTCAGGTCCACAGAAGGAAGGCTGGCCGCGGGGTTTGTGTGTGTGTGTCTGGTCTCGTGTCTCGGTGAATAAGGTGCAGTCTACCTGATCCTGACTTAAAGGGGCATAGCGTTTGTGTCCACACACAACTGTGAGCCTATAAGTGCTGTCACCTGCGTCTCTAAGAGGTCCCGTTCTGTGAGTGACAGAAGCATAGCCTACCTCTCATTCTCTCTCAAGTCTTCCCTCTCCCGCCTATGACGGCGATTCTTTCAGAGCCAGACAAAGCACTTCCTGTCCACCTGAATGAGAAGCGAGGAAACAAGCTGCCGTGCTGAATTTTTGCTGCTTAAGATATCAGAAAGGACTTTTTTGCTGTGTGAAGGTTAAAGGCTAGTTCAGGCAGCTCCTCTGTAAACTTTTAACATCAAAGGCGGGAAAGCCTGGAGAGTCATAGCCTGTGTTTCCACAGGAGAGCGGCGGTTTGAAAATAACTGCTTGTCCGTTTGGCAGACCTCTGAGAAAATGCCTCACAGGCCAGCTCTCTAAATAATAACCAGTCTTGTTAGTTAGAACTGGGCCTGGAGGCCAAGACAAAAGATGGTGTTTGGCTGACCGTGAGTGGCCCTCGGGGCACTAGGCCAACCGGCCCTTCAGTTTCAACCTTGACTTCATTCTAGACCTGTTCTACTTTATTTTCCCTCTTATGGAAACCTGTGCATTTCCTCAGAATGGTGGATAGAGTAAGAAATACAGTTGGATGATGGATAAAATGTTCATTTCCTCCCATCCTCAAGCATTTTTTTAATACTCTCACCTTCTCGCATCATGCCGACGGTCAGACACTTCATGAAGCGGCAGGCTTGGCAGGACTTCCTTCTACGTTTGGTGATCTCACATTCATTGGTGGCAGGGCAGCTGTACTCAATGTTTCCTGTGGCGAGGCATGTAGAGAGAAGGAACAGAGAGTGTTTAATGACTGCCAACAAAACCTTACTCCTATGACAGTCCAGCAAAAAATAGCATACAATATAATATCTCATATATACACACACATAAAAGTTTGAGGTTGTCACAAACGAGTATCCAGTACAGTACACAGTATACTGTTAAATATTCTCACAGTTTAAAAAAAACAATCTATTTTAATATGTTTGTATGAAAAAACTAACTTCTTCTTGTGATTTTTAGTGTAACACAATCCTTCAAAAATCATTCTAATATGATTTGGTGCCAAGAAATGTTTGTTACTCTTGTTATCATTAAATGCATTATACTGTTTTTTGTGGGAACTGTGAAACATTTTGTGATGCTTTACTTCATGAATAAAATGTCCAAAACATTATAAATGGCTTTACTCTCACTGTGAAATAAAAATAAAACCTTACTGGCCTCAAACTTCAGAAATGTACTGATATACTTTCAACAAAAACAATACTGTATAAGTGCAAGCCCAACCTAGATTTGTCAGTTCAAAAGAAAGGACTGAAACACAGCAATCACCTCCCATCAAGTCTACATATGTGTGTGTGACTGAGAGTGCAAAAGGTCATGCAGGAAAGCGCCACTGGCTCTCCTCAGAGGTCATGTGTCACAGAGCTGTGTGAAGCTGCATAGGCAGGCAGACAGGCAGGCCAGACTTTACTGAACCTCAACAAAGACCTGCAGGTCACGATTCACTTCTGTGTGAACTTCCAATCGCCTGGTGACCACTAACATGGCTCCTCATCCCACATCAACACACACAGAGAGCCACAAGCCTGCTACTACAATTGCTGGCATAGATGAGCCTATTAAAGTGTGTTCTTTGAGCATTATGATGCTATGAGACGGGAAAAAGAAATGATATATGCTTTATATAGTGCAACAGCAAGCAAACAGAAGTCTAATGAGTAATCTGGCACACAATAAAAGAATTTAAATCGTTTTTTGGCTGTATTATAAGAATTACTTGCCAGATATAGTAATTTAATTTAACAAATTTAGGGTTTGGAATGGCTTATGGCAGTGTTGTAACTATTACTGTATGGAAAGAATTTGTGCTATAGAATAACCATTAGAACACAAATACATGCACTTCTTGGGCTGAAACAGACTCTCTCACACACGCACTCATGCAATTAACATAGGGCCCGTCTGGGACCTCCACACTGATGAAATATTTCAGAGTTAATCAGACTTTGTAAACACTGATTTGTATTGACTTCTCTTCTGTGAACTGATGTTTCCTCATTAAAAAGCAGATTAGCAGCGCGAGCAGGGGGGCTAAATGCTCAAGACTGCTAATTCAACAGGAAACAGTATTTAAAGTATGCATGTCCATTAAACTGAGCTCCAATATTCATTAGTCAGGTAATCTCCAGAATCCATTAGGGTCTTCGGATTGGGACAAATGCATAGGGAATGGGGATGTGTGTGAAGATGCGAGCTGATTCTCATGAGGGCTGAGGCCGGCTGAGTGGTCTTAACCAGCTGGGAATGTTTTGAGGGGAGAAAAATCCTTGCCAATCTAATGTAGGTGCTTTCCTACCAGTAGTTGAATGCCAATGGCTTGAGCGCTGTGTCCAGGTTATCAACACAGTGGAAAGGAGGCTGTATGTGTGTGTGTGTTCACTGACAGGATAGAGTGATGTGATTTGAGTTAGGTGGCAGTCGATTAGTGCAATGTCCATTGTCTATCACTCAAGCGGCTGCCGAGAGGTTTCAAACAAGATATAAAATGTGCCTAGTGCTTCCTTCCACTACCTGTCTTCATACTAAACGCTACACTTTAATCATTCATCAGTCGCAGTCAAATGCCAATGAAGCTCATTACCGGAACATGGCAACAACGTGACCTTGGGCTGACCTTATGCTACTGCTATGAAGAAGGGATTTGATTTGGGAATGTTCTGGGCTTCCTGACGTGGCATTCTTGGTGTACTTTGCCCGCCGCCTGGCTATGAGTGGCTCAATTGGGAGGTGATAGATGCAGGTTGTCAGGTGGCATTGGAAGAGTGTCACCGGAATGCCAGCTGCCAGTGATTTGAGTGGCCATGGCGCCCGTGCAGCCGCCTGTCCCAATGCCCCAAGCCGAACCGTGGTCCTGACGCCTCTGCATCCCTCAACTCCCCAACCCTGCACCTTCTCTCAAAAACCAGCCAGTCTGGAAGTCAATAAATGTCCAGCTGGATGGGATGTTTTTGGAAATCACCAAGAGTTTTATTGGCTAATGGGATGAAACATACCGATATGTCAAATTCCCATCGTCTGGAATGTGTTCAGGCCAAGCACAATATTTGACCCATTTATTCAGCACCTACTTTGTTCCTCAGAGCTCTCACTGCCACTACTAAAAACTAGCAGATGGGTAAGCGTCCCAGTATATTCAATTACCTCTTGTTTGAAATTAATGATTGCTTGCTAATGTGAAGGAATAAGACAGGAAATGTTTATTTCTTTGTGGCAAATACCATAACAACCCAGAGCATTACCACCCTCCAGATTTACACGTCTACTGGATGAAAAGCTGCTAAGGTGGAGTAAAGCCAGCAGATGTTGCATGTATGGAATTGCTTTGTGATGATTCTAGGTATTGCAATCTCTGACCCCTTGGCCTGCCACCTGAACCTAGATGAAGTTCTAGCTGAGGTAGGGTAAAAGCCAACCTTGAATGGTCCTCTTGAAAAAGGCCTTGCAGGCTTCACAGGAGGCGACACCGTAATGGTAACCAGAGGCGATGTCCCCGCACACCAGACACAGGCGCTTGGGCATGGAGTTCAGCATGTACTCGCATTTAATCTGCGAGTCCTCCGTGATGGTGCTGGAGCAGTCCTCGTAACGCTTGGCTCCGGCTCCGCTGGGACCCAGAGCACCAGTTGGGCCGTAAAGAGTGGGTGAGTCCAGACCGTTTTGATGGCCGTTCATGGTGGAGCTGTAGCTACCGCTGGCGTCTGAGGAGCCGCCGGGGCTGTGGTGATTTACGCTGTCCGTCAGTGAGGCAGGGCTAGAAGGTTCCGTCTTTATGTAGGAGGGGCAACTCGACTCAATGTGGCGGTCCTTGCTGGACATTCTGCAGAGCAGCCTACATGCAAAAAACATAACGAGATAAACACAAGTGTTAGTGAACATAACCAAGAGTAAATTCAGGCTAGTCTAAAATGGTCTTTTCAGACGAGGGTGACTTAAAGTGTGTCACCAACACCAAGCCATTGAGAAAAACAAAAGAAATAGAAACATACCCCCCCCCCAGCAAATCTCCATTTTGCACATGGGTCCACCTGCGCCTTAGCCTGAGAGAACAGAGGATTCAGCAGCTAAAAAAAGCCTGATTGTGAATTCAGAATTCTAGTTTTTTAGCATGTTAATGACTTCTCTGAGAGGAAACATAAGAGGAGAGGCATATGAGAGCCAGTGTGCCATGGTCCC
Organism: Enteromius afrohamiltoni; assembly: GCA_034779775.1. Classification (NCBI taxonomy): domain Eukaryota; kingdom Metazoa; phylum Chordata; class Actinopteri; order Cypriniformes; family Cyprinidae; genus Enteromius; species Enteromius afrohamiltoni. Next base: position 13,668 of record JAUYWG010034033.1, read on the forward strand.
TTGGGTCTCACTAAAGTGTCTGAGTGGTTGTATATCTACAAGGCTGTAAAGAGGAGAGCTAACATCGCTACTCTAGCATAGTGTGCAGCCAATTGAGTTCTAAAGAAATGTGCCACAACCAACCCAACTCAACACGTCCTAACAGTTTTAAATATATAAATAATTTATATGAACATTCATATGCATGCGTTTTTAAGCATTTAACATGATTTAAGTCAGGTTATAACTGATCATAATGCATATAATTATCTTTTTGCATATATGCACAAATATTTCTTGCCCTTTTATGTATATTTATTATTTTTCTTCAATATAAATTTAAACTCGGACCATTCAGATTCAGAACAAATCATTTTCTGAAGTTATTTACTGTAGAGTTACAAAGCATGAGTCAAATCCTATCATTTCTCCTGGACCAAAATTGTCTATCTCCACCAAAAAAATGTTAAAGGCCTTTTCTAGTGATTGTGGATCAAGAGGTAGGATCGGGTGATCAAATGCACCATGACAGATGAGCGTCTGCAGGGCGGAAGAGAGAGGGACAGTACGGAGAGCTCAGCGCCATCACTCACTTTCCAGTCAATATCAACTTGTTCTACATGACTCTAATCAGTGCGGAGGCACAAAGCAGTTCCATCATCCTCGCCCGTGGCCAGTCACCATCGCACACAAAAACACACACATGCACGCTCACACGCATCGATGGACAGAAAACAAAAAATCAGCTAGATAGACACAAACATCCAGTATCAATCGAGTAATACAAACAGACACCCACATAGTCAAAAGCAGAGACTCTTCAAAGCCAAACAAAAGAGCAGGCCGACCAAACCCCACCCGCCCAGCCCACATCGCTCAATACCGCCAACCCATTTAGTTGAACCACCCCTCCACCCACACAGCCCTGGGAGAGAGGCCTATTAATGAGCGCTGTAATTAATAGATATCTCTGCTCTGTCTTAGAGGAGGCTTCAAGGCCTGCAAGAGTGGATTAACCATTTCCCCTGTCAACAATCCAGAAGACCCTGTGCTGGGTCCTGCAGGGCGTAGTGGGGGTGGAGAGCCGCACTTCACCAAACCACCTCAATTAGCTGCATTTCCGCATCTGCATTTAGCAAAACGTGATCGTTCAGGGACTGTTTGTTTCTCTAAAATCCTCAAAGGTTTTGATTTCAACTAGACTGAGTGTCATGCTTAAATGTGCTCTCTGTTTTGTCATTAACTGCATTGGCGGTAAGGTGTGTAAAATGCGAGATGATGGTGGAGGAGCAAAGTCGTAATAGAGAAAGAAAGAAAATCACGGAGGATTTATACAGATAACACATCAGGATCATTTTAACATGGAGATGGATGGGGACAAATAAAAGAGGCAGTCTGGAAGACCACACAAAGGTCTTTTTAATTAAGGAAGCCCGCTTCTAAATGAGGGCTCTAAAATCCGGTCAGCTTGTAAAAGATGACTTCTTCTGAGGCCCATAAAGCAAGAGAGCAGGAGAGAGTGTGAGAGTGAATGAGGGAAATCTTTAAAGAAACCAGACCGGAATTTTACAGAAGCAGATCAAACAACATGTTTTATAAAAAATAAAAAAAAGATAAAAAATTTTGGATTCTAGGAATGTAACACATTTTTCTTTTACAAAATATGTTGCATTGAGAGCAGTGAAAATATTGAGAACTGGACAAGTTCAATATTTAAGTAATATGAACCAATTTTAAATAAATTTAATTGCTGGATAATAATAATATAAACAATTAACAACAAAAATACTATGACTAATAAATGTTTATAACTCTGTTATTTTGTTGTATCAGGGTCTGGGGAAACTCAGCCACAAAGTAAAATAAAAATAAAAACTAAACTAAACTAAAGACAAAAAGTTGCACTACTGAAATGTTAAGAATAGGTGAACATATAGCTATTAATGCATTATGGTGTAAAAGCTCAAAATATGCTGAGTCAAGGCACCTATTTCCATGTATGGCAGTGAGAGGCAATCGATTATGAAAAAGCTCCTGTTACACTTCTACTGGTGCACCACCGTCACACACTCATACTCTCAGACAGGTGTTCTGGGGTGTGCGGAGGGCCACAAAGGTATTCTAGAACATTCCAGTAATGTCAAGGATGCGTGTTGTGTATTTATACATGGTGTAAAGCCGGTTAAAGTCAGTGAAAACACAAGCACCACAGACTGTTTACACTCGCAACATATTCTCTCATTCTATTTTGGGTAACAGAGACAAACTGTTTTTTTTTTTTTGTGGGATGGCTGAGAAACCCGCCTCCCGTCCTGAGTGACACAGAGACTGTGAAGTCAAAACGGTGGGTAACAAAAGAGGAAAGGGCCAGCATTGTAAGAGCCCCTCGTGCTTTACAGCGCCGCTCTTAAGGCTCTCTACAGGAGACACCCTGCTCTATAACTTTGACTGAAAGTTATTAGCGTTCTCTTTCTCTTGCTCTCTTTCTCCCGCTCTTTGAAATTCTATGACTCTATTAATCCAAACCTGCAATATTCACAACTCTCTATAAATTCAATTGTCAGATGGGGGATTTTTATTCTAGGCCGCACTTGAATCCAAAATTAGAGGCAGTAAAATTCACATTAGCTCTAAGAGAAATGGAATTCTAAAGCCTATATTTTAGAAGAAAAGAAAGCCCTTTCCGACAGAGAAGAGACTATTTGAGAGGTAATGATTTTATCTGTTTTCACCACTGCCTGGCGCCGAGCTTCAATCCCACAGTGTGCCATTAACAAAAGGAGTTCTTATGCTGAAAGGCAGTGGAATTTAGTTTAAGCTTATGAATGGAAATAATAATCATCAAGTGGAAGGGTAGAAAAAAGGCAGGCGATAGTCAGGCTAGAGACAAGATAAAAAAAAAAAAAAAGCACAAGACATAATCGGTTGTTCTTTATTGTTAGGGACATTATTGTGATTAAACATTATAAATAGTGTCTGAGTTTGCAAAATTCTTATAAATTATACCAAATGCTATCATTATGTTATGGAATTGTGTCGCTGATATATATTAGCTGGCTAACACAAATGAGGTTGTTAAAAAGAACGCTAGAACCATTTATAGAATTCTTGAAAGCATCAGTAATACTGGATTGCATTATAGCTACTCTCTAACACTATCTTTTTTTTCAGTTTTCTTCTTATTTATTATATGATTGAAAAACTCTTGCTGCTGGTAATGCATTAAGCTAACTGATGCAATTTCATATTTTTTTTTATTTTGATTGCTTCCATTTTCCTCATTTGTAAGTCCCTTTGGATAAAAGCGTCTGCTATATGACTATATGCTATATATGTAAATGTAAATATATTATTGCAAATTAAAAGCTAATAAATATGAAAATAAAAGTAATACAAATTACATACAAATTAAGAATGTTTCTGACATGATTTAAAATATATATTACTACAAAAAAAAACAACAACATGCCAACAGAGTAGTTGTTCATCCCTGCCTTTTTATCATTATTACCACATAATTTCTCTAATCTTAACACTAATAATCATTCTGTTTCAGTAATGAGAAAAACTTGGAAGAAAAGTCACATCCAATAAACACAGATGTGCAGTCACTGTACAAACGACAGAAGTGCATTCCTAATCTTACCCGGACTTCAAATATTCAAGCCATCTATTTGTTGAAAGTTCAAATTCAGAGTGGATCCGAGACCAAAGAGATTATTGTTTTCTTTTTTGTTTTCCTCTGGCTGTCGACTCTCTCTTATTTTATGTGCTCAGGCAAGGTGTCACAAATCAGCAGGAAAACAATTTTGGAAAACACAGCCACTTGGCAATGACAAGGTGTCATTAGGCTGTTTGATCCAGTGCTCTGACAACTATAGAGGCAAACATATAATCATTGCATTAAAGTGTAGCCACTGAGAGTCTCTCTCTCTCTCTCTCTCTCTGTCTCTCTCCCTCTTTCTTTGCCGGAAGCAGTAAGTCTGTGTGATCACGGATAGCTGGAGGCAGCACAGTCTGCTAAATGCTGAAACAAAACTGCCCATGAGAGCTATTGACTGTTTAGATTCATATACCACTGGATGGGAGGGAAAAATGTTTCAGGGGAAAAAAATTCAGGATTTGCATATACTCAAAAAAAAAAAAAAGTCTTGGACTATACTTTTTAAATACTTTATTATTGCTATTATTATTATTTAAACCTAGATGTTTTAGGATTTTGTATAAAGAAAAATAAATGTTCTGTAATAAAGTAAACAGTGTAAATGTAAAAAGGTAAAAGTCTGACACATAATAAAAATTAAAAAAATATTTTAATTCAACATCTGATGCTGATTAAATATACTAAAAACAATCATTATAATTAGCTTCTGTTTTTGTATCCTAAAGCATTCTGTTCTTTTAAATAAATAAGTATACAAATTATTTTAAATTGCATTGCTGAACATTTGTTCCCCTCTTAGAGTGAATTAAAGGCACGTTTGCTCTAGAGAAAGCTGTGAGATATTCAATTAAACCTTATTAAATGGGAACTGAACTGCTTTAGCACTGACAGGATACTGATTACACTTGTTCCCGCGTGAGAAATACAGACATGTGAAACAGGTTGCCTTTTCCGGCTGTATGGGCAGATCAATTGTTATAACATTACTGGGTTGGAAAGTAGTAATTCACTTCATTGTCGATGGACGCCTGCAAAATAACACCTCTGATTACATGCAATCAATGTGATAATGGCAAAAACACATTTGTACAATGGAGCGAGCTGCCGTAAAAATGCCAGCGGCGGGCCAGTGGAGATGAGGAGCTAACGTTCTGCTGTGTAATAAATACTACAGGACAACCAGTAGCCCTACCTTAGCAAAGCTCCTAATACAATATTCTAAACGCAGAGAGATAAGAATGTATATTTATATCTTGTTAAAAAAAAAAAAGTCTCTGCAACAAATTAAAATCAGCAAAAATACATTGGCTTTTTTCTGTTCTCTCTTGTTCACTGACAACATACAGGGTTAAGATGCCCAAACCTGATAAGAGTCACGTTTGTGTATGTGTGCGTGTGTGTGTTTGACAGACCCTGGTAAACTCGTAGATGAAAATCTTGATGATTTAGGTCATTTTCCTGTGCGGGCAGATAAGTGTTCTGCTTTATCAGGTAAGATGTCCCTCTCAACAGCACAAACAACATACGTAAACACACACACTTACGGGCATATAAATGTAAAAAAATAAATAAGATATATATGTACAAAGTTTACCAAAACTGTCAGTCTAGTGGAATAGCTGTCAGTGTAGGAGATCAAACTAGAGTTTGAAAACAAAAACAGGGATTTGTGAAGTTTGAGGTGACCATTATTTCATTATCTGACGTTATATTGCGGTTAGGAGCGAACATCTGCTTCTTCGGTAGTGACAGGCCCTAAAGAACAGGGCAGAGCAAATAAGCTTTGGCATTTTTCAATAAGCAATATGCCTAAAATCACTGCTTTCCCGCTGTTGGAGCGCAGCACCCATCTATTCAACCCCAACAGGACATGAGAGCAGATAAGCGAGGATGAGCCGCAGTCTCAAAGAAATGAAATTGCACGTAAATATAATAAAAAAAATAACGGGAGTTAAAAAATGGAGATTAAAAACACATTCTATTAAACAGATGGTTAAAGAGGATTTTATTCCAGGAAATATGACAAGCGTGTAAAATAGGTGCTGAGAGCGGGGAAAAGAGGGAGGGAGAGAGAGAGAAATGGTGGTTGTTTTTTGGTGAGTGAACCGGTGAAAGCCATGTCTTTAACCAGATCAGATTCTTGAAATTGGCTGTCAAGGCAGGATTGTCCTGAGTTATAGCTGTCTATCACCCCCGCTCGCATGGAGACGCGCCGAGCTGCTGTCGCCTTCCCCTGCCGCAAAGCATCTTAAATTTTCAACACCACCATCTGTTACAAAATCTAATTCACATTCCGCCCATAATCGGGTTTACCTCTGTAATACCCGTTCTGCCACTCTCTCTCTGTCTCTCTCTCTCTGCACGGAGCCCGTCCCCAACCCCGAACAAAACACTGTCCATGTCTGCAGGCACACTTTCATTAGGGTGAAAGAAGAGGCACAAATAGTCAAATCATTTTTCAGCACCTTTGATGCTTAGATGGCAAAGACAGTAACTTCCTTCTACCTTCACTGACAGAACACCACAGCTATGCTGTTTCCTTCATTACGGTTGTCTGAGACAATAATAATTAACTATATAATTATATATGTAATAATCTAATTTACTATATATGTACTATATTTAAACACACACACAAAATAATAATTATATAGATAATTATCCCCAAAATAAGTGATATAACAACACATGCAAAAAGCAATATATAATAATAAATAAATAAAAAGATATGGCTGAATAAACATTTCAAATAAATAATAGGAAAAATTATAAATGCATTATGTTTAGATTAAGTACTGCTAATGAGTATAATAATAAAAAAAATGTTTCATTGGTAATAAAATTAGGAATATTATACATAGCTAAAACTAAAATGAAAACCATTAAGAAATTACTTGAAATAAACTAAAATGTTGAAACAAATTGTTAACTGAAACAAAAATAGTGTTTTAAAATTTAGTTTGTTGCCAAAGCAACTTTGCTCATTTTGATTTAATATATCTAAAATAACTAAAACAAAAATGTAAGTATAGATACCCTATAACAGTATCTTAATGATACTAACATTACATTGATATTAATATTTTGTTGTCATTAATCAAATTCAAAGATAATATTAGAAAATATAAATGAAAAAAAAAAAAAATATATATATATATATATATATATATATATTTTTTTTTTTTTTTTTTTTT
>JAUYWG010034034.1:0-20493 GCA_034779775.1 Enteromius afrohamiltoni
AACACAACAGTTAACATAGAGGCTGGAAGTGCCTCACAACAGTCTGACTGGCACTTCCAGCCGATCATGACAGTTATGCATAACAAGTTGGCAAATGACTAAAGTTAAGTAAATTCAACATATGTTTTTTTTTTTTTTGTGTAGAAGGAAGCCTTCCTATTAATTTATTTTTTGGTTAAATGTTTTAGTTTGAGTTCAACAAGCATAAAATATAATTTTCATAAAACTATATTTGATCAAATTGAGTTGGTCCAACTCAATTAAATTTCATCGCGTTGGGGCTACACATATTTATAGGATGGAAATCCTGCCTTTAATTAAATTGAGTTTATGCAATTAATCATTTATTTGAGTGTACAGCATTTGCATATAAAAAAGTATGAGGATTTATGCTGATATCATCTAAAATCACACTTTGCCAGGGATGTTTCCAAACTATTGAAGGGCATGTGTTTATATTTATATATACATATTACATATGCATACATAATATGTAAACAGATACGTCTATTTTGGATGCGATTAATCACGATTAATCGTTTGACAGCACTATTATACTGTATATAATACTGTATATATACATATATATGTTATTCTCTGTTCCAGACAGACCCCTAAATAAACCAAAACTGCAGTGCAGAGAATATTCTGTTCACCTCTCTGTGGAAAAAGAGATGCTAGCGTCTCACCGTGTGTCTGCCAGACCTGTCAGTGAGGCCTTTTTTATCAGGTCACATTGCCATGGATTATGGATGTTACTGTGGCAACCTGACAGGGCGGGAAGCTTTGTCTCAGTGTCTCTCTGTCTTCGTCTCTCTCTCTCTCTCTCTTTTCCTGCCTATGAGAACTGAGCAGTGATTTCTGAAGGGTCCTTCTTGCTCGGGGCCGTGCTTTCAGGCCGCTTCACTTCATCAAACAGCTGTTTAAACGGTCCAGAGAAAGAGAGAAAGACAGACTGCTTTGCCTGATGTGTATACTGGAGCTTGTGAAATTGACCAGTAAGTGTGAATATATGTCACCACGAGTAAATGTTGTTCTTTAATATTAAAAAACTACATTAAACAAGCTTAAGCAATTTTTTTGATTATTATATGCGGCATTTGCAAGCGAATCTGTTTTATTTTCTTCTCTGCGTGCCGTCTGAGTATAAATGGTCTTTTGCGAGAAACCATTAATAAACAAGGCCTAATGAAGCTTAAGTAAACAAAATTTGTCAACTATGCTGAATAGCTCACTATTTGCTAATACAGAGAAACGGCCACCGGGGGCAATTTAATACTATTTAGAGAGTCCTAATGGGCGCTGCAATGATTTCATATATGTTTGGAAGAGCTAAGCATTAGCATTCCCATTCATCTCAATGGAAACGTACAAACTGGAAGTATATGTGACTTGGATGGATCCCAAATGATGCCTGTTCGAAAACATTACACTTTTTTTTTTTTTTTTTACTGCAGTGTAAGCTAAGCTAGCAGGCAGGGTTATTATTGTTAACTAAAACCAAAACAATAAAAAGAAAATGAAATAAACTTTAACTAAAATTAAGTAAAAACTTACAACATTTCTCATTTTTGTTTAGATTAGTTTAAATGAAAGTGCCACCGTTTTTCTATATTAAACTATGTTAGCATTTAGCTTAGCTCCATTCATTCCTTAAGATCCATGAATGAATTTAGAAACCACCAAACACTTCCACATTTTTTTTCCTATTTAAAGATGCTGACATGACTAGTTACACGAGTAAGTATGGTGACACAAAAGGAGGATAAAAAACATAACTATAATCTATGGCGGAAGAGCACTTTGCAGCACTTCGATCATGGAGCTAAGCTAAGTGCTAACATAGTGGCACCGCTCGCTAAATCGATTAAGTTCACGCACTGAGATGGGAGAGATATGAGTGAACTCTTTTAAGCTGAGGGAAGAACATAGTAGAATATGGAAAAACAGTGGCGTTTTACTTTAAGCTGAAGCACTGAAGTAACTAAAACTAAATACAAAAAAAAAAAAAAAACCTATACAAGATATTTAATAAAAAGAACTTACAAAAATGACAAAGACGCCACACTCTTATTACACTCTTCTGTCCTCAGAAGAGTGTAATAATGGCATTTACTAACAACTGAAAATTTGACCCCTTACTGGCAATGAACTTCCTTCATTGACAATGGCCTGTTAACTTTATATATTTTACTTTTTTTTCTATTTTACTAAAAAAAAATAACTCTGTTCACTTTTGCGCAACAGTGAACTGTAAATACTTCACTATCTAACGACCAGCAGATGGACTCAGCATGTGGAAATCATCTGGGCCACACACACAAAGTGCTGATCGGAAGAGCTTTTGTCATCCAGTAATTGTTGCCATCTTCAGTCTCTAATCTGTCACAGAGTCATTCCGGTCACTGATCTGAGTCCAGAGTAACTCATAAAAAGAAATGACCCTAGATTAGTTTGAAAGTCCAAAAACATTTCACATTGATAGTGTCTATAGAAACTCTTGTGTAGTCAGTGGTAGCTAGGAGCGGGCTAATCAGCTAGCATTGCGCTAATCTAACAGGCTCTAACCAGCTCCACGGTCTACTTATTTTTAATGTGGTTTGACATTTTAGCAAATGGTGGGAGTGGGAAATTAGCTTGGAGCATTTTGTGAAATAACCGTGAAATGTTTAGCTATTTTTAGCAAGTTTTATGTGAGTGTAGGGCTTAAACTCCCATTCAACTCTGAATCTAAAGTTGCATCTGAGTCGTCCCTGAGTCTAATTAAGATTAAGACAGTCCCACTGATGCTTCAGCAAAGAGACAAAGGCTCTGTATCGTGACATGTTCGCGTTGCCATGGCAGTCAATGGTCTTTTGAATGTCCCTGGACAAATAGCGACTCAAGCGCTAATTAGCCAACAGATTGAACAAGAGGCTCAGGCTCCACATGTTTAGAGCAGCTTTATGGCCACTGTTTTAGATTGATCACTTATAGGCTAGGCTAGTTAGTCTCAAAGATTAACATTGGAATGGATTAAACGTACATCAAAATCAAGTACTTCAGAAACATTTAATTTCTTACACTGTGTTTCTGCGCCAAGGACGTTTCCAACTTTCTGAACAGACGATCTTTCTACAACAATAACATTGACAGTTATTCTTATGTGTTTGTGTACACCCTGAAGGAGAACGAACAATGCGGAAAGGCAATTCATTTCGCTTCACTATAACCTTGCTTCCGCTGAGAGTTCACGGCTTCCAGGAAGCTTTCAAAATGTCAGCGCACATCACAAATGCAAAAGGATGACACAAAGCCATCAATATTTTCACGCAGATTCCCTGCTTGTGGGCCACGGATCTAAAGTACAAAATCTGATAAACAGTGATTGATTTTTTCTTTTTTTTTTTCTTTCTGAGATCACTATTATGGAAAAGATGGCATGGTGGTTCATTTGTTGCTCTAAAGAAGCAACTAAATTAAAATGGCAGAGAAAATATTTATAATTTATTGTTTATCCCAAGACAGCTGGAACCAATGAAACTGTAAGATGACTTTGACAGGATTGGACCATTTTCCAGACGTCACGGCCGCTGGAATGGAGGCTCATATCTATCAGACGTATGTGTGCCTCTCTGACAAAGGGAAATGAAATGGCACTGAGGGCAATGAAATAAATCAGCATGTTCATTCCCCAGCTCCCACAATGCATTTCAACCCTGCAGCATTTTTTGTACCAAATAGGCACTTTTTACTCTTAAGAAATCAGGGTCTGTTGTGAGCCTTGAGCTCTTTTTCAAACCCTAATAAGCTATCTTGCTATTGCCTAACAACGTCTAAACTGAAATAGAAGCCTTTAAGTGACATAAATGCAACTGTTACCTGCACCTAAAAAAAACTGCAACTCCAATTTACAATACCAGCTAACTTGTCTTTCTGAGAGCTGTGGCTAAAGGGTCTTTCTCAGTATATCTAAGTATATATATATATATATATATATATATATATATTTTTTTTCAATGGGAACACTTACGAAACGTTATTGGAGCATATTTTTCTTACCTGGGATAGTGCTTGATGTTAGCATGTTGCTAAGCTAATACCCTCCCATGGCAATATGTAACTAGTTTATGCTTAGACAAATGGTATTTTATTTTGCTATTCCCACTGCACTTCCATGTTCGTCAGTCCTTATCAGAGCTTAAGTTACAGCTATGTTGTCCGTATTTCACTGGAAATCCACTCTCTCCTGAAAGCGCATACGAAAGATAGCAAAAATTAGAGGTTAACAGTTTTAAATATGGATATTTTTTATACATACACTTCAATTGCATTCATCTGAAGGAAGAAAGTCTTATATACACCTAGGATGGCCTAAAGGGTGAGTAAACCTTATTTTATTAATTTAATTTTAGCATAAAGGGATTAGTTCACCCAAAAATTAAAGTTTTATCATTAATTACTCACCCTCATGTTGTTCAAGCCCATAAGACCTTTGTTCATCTTTGGAACACAAATTAAGATATTTTTGATGATATCAGAGATCCATCCGACCCTCCATAGACTGCAACACAACTGAAATGATCCAGATGCAGAAACAACAAAAACATCAGTAAAACAGTAAAAGTCCATGTGACATCAGTGGATTAACCTCACTTTTGCGATGCTAGGATAATACTCTTTTACACAACTGAAACAAACATAACATCATTTACTTCTGTGACTTACATCTTCCACTATTTAAGAGAGTATCTTAACGCACCGTATACGCAAGCTTTAACGTATTTGACGTAATGAGCCTTGTTTATATCCGGGTGAAAGCACATGCATGTGCATAATCTGCAGCTGTTTGCGTCTAGAAGAAAGCGTACCCTTACTTAATATTCTCTAAAATGGCGGAAGACATACGTCACTGGAGAAGAATGGGTATTGTAATGAGTAATGAGTATTTGATGTTATTTATTTATTTTTGCACAAAACAAAGAATTCTCGCATCAGCGCAAAATTGAAGTTGATCCACTGATGTCACATGGACTGTTTTACCAACATTTTTACTACATTTCTGGATCTGACATCATTTCAGTTGTGTTGCTGTCTATGGAGGGACTAATCTAAAATCATCAAAAATATCTTAATTTGTGTTCCGAAGATGAACGAAGGTCTTATGGGTTTGGAACGATATGAGGGTGAGTAATTAATGACAGAATTTTCACTTTTGGGTGAACTAACCCTTTTACATGTTGCTAAACTATTACAATGCCACTAGGCAATTCTTATGACAGTTTGTAAAACAATGTCATTCATACTCTCATAAGATCTTATGCACCTTTGACAGTTACAATTCTTGCATTTTTGCTAAAAATCATACATTTTCATACAAATCGCATTGTACGGTCTGATACAAAATTTGTCACCTCATAAAATAGTTTATAGCTTGATATAAAAATAAAAATTCATAACATATTGACTCTGACTGAACTTGTTTTCTGTACTTGTCAAGATTTAATTATTAATAGACAACATGTTAACTGAGAATGCATTCTGGGAATATTTATCTTCTCTCTACTTTCCAAATGGAATAAATCCACCTCCAAAGGGCACTTGGGAGTGAGAACAATCATGGCTGCCATATTGTAGAGTCATCCAAACCAAAGTGCTCAAAACTGGGCACTTTTAAAGTGCCCTTTGGAACAAAGGATTTTTAATGGTAAAACTGATGGGTTTTACATTCCCATGGTTTTATGTGTGCGATGACAGCAACTGGGCAAGTTAATGCAAAAGTGTGTTCCAAGAAACAGGTTTTTTGTTCTTCTACATCCTTCACTCCTTGTGCTTCAAAATAAAAGCAATGCGTGACTTAAATATGGTAACCAAACTAACACCAAACCATCTCACATCCAATTTGTACTAATTTATGAGGTGGTATTAATTTGTACAACCTCACTCATACATATGTGTCAGACTTGTATAGACCCCAGTGATAGGTAGGTTTAGGGGCGGGGTTAGATGTACGTCATTCATACAAATTCATATGAATTGTGCAACTGACGAAATACGTACGATTTAGCAAACATAGTTTGAATTTGTGGGGTTGTACAAATTTGTATGAATTAGCTACCTTGTAAAATATCTACAAATTGCGGTGAGATTGGGCTGTCTAAACTTATTTTACTTTTGTAATGGGATGCATTTCTGATTACTGGATATTTGATGAGAAAAAAAATGTAGGGAAGCACCTGATTTTCAGTTGGAACATAAAAACTGATATGACAGCTTATAAGTGGGCAATTTAGAACATGACTGTATTATATTCCCCCATTATACACACACAGACTAAAGCCTTCTTTCTCCCCTTCTGTTTCTTCTTTTTAATAGAGGCCAGACGTAACACTCTGTTCTCCATGTGTCTCTTCTAAAGCACACACCCTTGCTAAGCAGCTCTGGTTCCATTTAAATTGTTAATTACAAAGCCTTGCATCATTGTATGTGTGTGTGTTTGTGTGTGTGTCAGTCCATTTTATACAATTGCCATCACTCCAGGGTTTTAATGTTAACAGAGCTTTGGAAATGTCCCAAACCTGCCCACTGTGACATGTTTTCCAGTCCGACACTTACTTAGAAACAGTGTCTAACCGGCTTGAATATGATCATGTGATGGTCTGAGAGTTCAATTACAATAATTTTATTGTCAAATGCCTTCACCTGCTGTCAAACCTCTCACATTTTTGGTGTTTATTTTCCAGCCAGGTGTGACAACATGCTACGTTGCTTCACCGCGTGACCTCGGCGCTCAAACAGAAGTCCAGATAAGGATGTGGCCGCTTGAATACCCCTGTGTGTTTCCCATAGTTCAGTTCCCAGCCTGAAAAACCTCTGAGTCAATGCCTGAGAATGCAGAGCGGGCATTGAAAACCACTGCAGTCTGCACAATTGCCCTCTTTGTGACGATACATGCAGATAATATCAACAAAAACAGCTTGAACCGTTCTCACTGGTTCAGAGATACAGCACATACTTTTAAGGGAACGTACTGGGTTAAATACAAGATATGACATGTTGTCAGTAACCACAGAAAACCATTTAAACAGCACCCTCAGTTTGAAAAACAAATCATCGTGTTTACATTCATTTGGTTACGACTGAATTCAGAAATGTGCTTATAAGCGCTTATAGTTCTCACATATAAAGTTATTACTAAAACTGTATACAGCTCTTTACTGTAATATAGTATTATAGTATAATACTATATAGTAAAAGTAGTATAGTAGTATCATACTACTAATATAGTAGTAATATATAAAGTAGATTCTATTGAACCCTGAAAATATTAATGTAAGAAAACAGTTTATCCAAAAATGCTAATTTTGTCATCATTTATTTACAGTGAAAGCCAGTAAGATCCAATTTTTTTTTCGTGCCCTACTGACTTGCACTATATGGACAAAAACACTGTTTGTAATATATATACCCGAATACATCTGTATTCCACAGAAGAAAGCAAGTCATACGGGTTTGGAACTACATGAGGATAAGTAAATGATGACAGTTTTTATTTTAGGGTCAACTGTCTCTTTAAGAAGTAAACAGATGGACTTTGATTGTCTTGTGAGTTTGTTAGCTAAACAAGAACTGACATGATTTGGTTTTGGACATTTAGACATTTAGACAAATCCCCTAAATTATGCTCTATTACATTTTAAGGTAGTAACGTGCGAGCACTTCCCTAACCGTTTATACTGTTATAGCTGTATTTATTATGCATTATGGAGTTGACATAAAGCTTATGTGGAAGGTATTACACAAACATTTGACATGCCACATTTTTAATTTCATCCGTGTGCACCTCAGGCTCCGAATAAGTGTAAACAGGCCTATGCAGAGCTCGTACAAATGTCAACAAAAGGACGCGCACAGGAGAACTTTCCATTTGCATGACTGCATGCTAATTCCACACAGCCTTTAAACCTGATTGATAGTGTATTTTTGCACGTTTGTTTTTGGTTTTATTTCCTTTCAAACGCAGCCCTCTGAGGGTGAACTCCTTTCCTCAAACTTTGACACAATGTCAAGAGGACTAATGAACCGTGTAGTATCTCTTCAAGCGTAACGACGGGTGTCTGTCAAATCAACGCACACCTCAACTCGTCTCAACAAAGAACATCAATGTCTAATGATTTTATTTTGTTCATTTGCCGGTTCTATGCCAGACAGAAGTGGGGGTTTTTTTCGTCCATATGCTCTGAAAGAACACATCATGTGGCTTTTCGTGTTTTTCATCTCTTTTTCGCTCTGCTGTGCCTTTCAATGCATTTTTTCTCCCTCTCTCACAAAACAGACAACAAGCCCTCACCACCCCCGGAGAACGCAGGGCATGATGCTCACGGTGAAGAGGAGTCTTTTTGTTGCCGTCTCAAAGATAGCAGCGGCTCTCGCTCTCTCTTTAAGACTGCTATCAAATTATTCCACCGGCCCCTTAAGCGCCACCCAATGCATTTTTGTGGATACATATAAAGGTTTTGTAGCTTTCTGGAACTTCAAACTCCAGGCTGAAGGCTTTTTCTCTGTTGCCCTATTTTGCTTGGTTTGTTTTTAACTCGCGTACACACACACATAAATATTACACGGTAAATACAGTAAACACATGGTTTATAACTGAATTCAGAAATATGCTTTTGCTGCCAGATTTTATAAACATCTACCAGTAGGACTAAACTGTATAATAGCTTGATTTTGTTGGCCTATCCACCTTGTGTTTCAATGTGAAGTTATTTTCTTTGAATGTGTGAGATTTCCAATTAGCTGCTATTAGCCGCTGTGTGTTTATTAATATGATAAAATGAATGTGTAACTATGTTTGCCATATAAATCCGCATATACTGTAAAAAAACAACAACACTGGAAGCCTTGCACATTTGAGTACTTTTATAAGTTAGATACATTTTGCCTATGATTTTATTTAACTTTCAACTTAAGGTGCATTCATGCCATATCATGATTACCGTAATTACCAACTTGCCGAGAAAAGCATACAATACATGTCCTCTTAGAACTCATAATTACAACTTGTGAACTGGGAGTTTTCTGAGTTGTTCCTGACCAGCTCATATTCATTAGGCACTTATGTTAAGGCATTGATAGTACGGTAGTCTCGTGCAGCCGGACTTTCCGACTGACGGCTGAAGGTCTCGAATCTATGGTAGTATTCATTGGCCAAGCCCCGAGCAATCACCAAAACAACCGTTTCGTTCAGCATCATATTTTGGGGCATGGGAATGTCGTCACAGTAAAAACCCGTATTTGAAAGATTGTATACCGCATACTTTTGAAAAGTCAGTGTTTGTTGATTTTGTTCGTCGTCACAATGGTAAAAGTGACAGCTCTCTTCTTTCATGAGGGAGTTTGGCGCCATGGCAACTTTGTTTCCAGACAGAACATTAAAGAACGTAACGTCGCCCAGAAATTTTCTACATTTCTAAATTACAGTAATTATGACATGGCATGAACGCAGCTCTACATAGCTACTGTATATTGCCCACTAGCATAACTTCCTATTTATAGTCACATGACAAAAAAATGGCTGACTTCACATTGGTTTTGTCAAATAAACTCTATGGCTGCATCTGAAAGTGCATAGTTACTTATTTTGAATAAGTAATTGATCCTTCGCAAAAACCTGCCCTCCTGCCGCTCTCACGCAACACACCATTTTCTCACGCAGTTAGCAAAAGAGGGACAGTCAAGCCCTTTTGTGAACAGTCACTTTGCTAGCATTAAAAATGTACGTTCTGTAACTCGCGTAGCATGAATGGAATTCGAACATACGACATGTTTACATTGTCATTATGTGATCTACTGTACCAGCATCATTTAAATAGCTTCACTTTCATTCGCAAATCCTTTACTGTGACCTCATGGGATAGCAAATTGCCCATCAGATGTGTATTTTGTCAGTCATCTGAGGTTTTTTTTGCCTTCTATATAGTAGGGAAGCTTGTCATTTTGGATAGTCTGCCTGAAAGGAGATATCTGGTAGTGTTCCTATTCATCACTGGCACTTGCTTGGTTGGCACATGACTGAAAATGTGCAGCGCTAACTCACCACATTGTATGTCTTACAATGCTTATACCATTATATCAAATTTTGACTGCATATGCCTCACAAAATAAATATAATTACAATTTTGGAACTGCACCATGTTCATCATTGAACAGTTTAGATTTGTTCATTCCATTTTTCTGTACTTAAAACGCGTCATATGTTTTATGTTTACAATGGCATTATACTAAAAATGATGTATCACATTTATAGTCTGTTCTTAGGAGTATGAAAGTGATGGAAAGCTTGATGTAGGGGACAGAATGAATATCATCCGCATCATCACTCAGTGAAATTAATAATTGATCAGGCAAACTCTAGACGCCAGGGGAAAAGTGATTTTCCTTGAGGGCCCGCGGTGACAGATGGCAAACCACGGATTCCAGTCTCCGCCCAGCCGTCTCCGAATCCCCGCCCCTCTCAGTGACATCACCGGCGCTCCGGCCCCGCCCAGATGCGATGCGAGACGCGTTTGCCCAAGAGCCACAAAGGAGCACAAAGTGAAGTGACCAACTCAACACTACAACTGCGCGCTGCTTTGGATAAACATAACAGGAATGCAGAGGTGAGTTTATGCCATCGTTGCGCTCTTGTGTCTGCCCGTTAATCCTCTCGGCTGCTTTTGAATAGATTCGGATTATATTTTGAAAGCTCTGAAATGTTTGTGGTACTGTCTCAGCGCTCTGTGTTTTGTTGAACATGCGTTTCTTGGAACATTTCAGCTGCTTTTACAAACCTGAAGTTGAACACATATCAGGTGTATTCAAAATTGAAACGCATAAACTTTCATAGGCAGATTATTAAAGCGGCAGGAATATATAAATATATAGCATCAATGCTCTTAGAACTAAAAACAAAAATCGTAATTTATTTATTAAATGAACTTATTGTACATAAAACCGAACTGGATGGTTCCGGAATTTCCCTAATAAATAAACACTACGTAAAATATACGTATTTTTGAAAATGTACATTGATTTCTTCAACCGTGTGTCTTTTAAGTTGCCAAAAAACTATTATAAATATGCACGTTAAATATATACGTTTTGCTCAAATTCCATAATAACTGCGTTTGCTACTACTGAAAAATTATTTATTTGCACTGTAAAAATATTTCTAATGGACGTGATTAAAACAATGATTGCAGTAGTAGTAGTAGTTTTTTTTTTCTTTACAGGAAAATACTGTTTCAAGTATTCCTACTTCAAAACTATACATTAAATTAAGTGTGTTATTTGCTGTTTCTTTGTATTTGTTTGTCAAAATTGCTTGCTGTTTCCTAGGGCAAACTCTTCTTCTTTCATCTCCTTTCTTGGTGAATTTGGTTACAATAGCTAATTTTAGTTACTACTCTATGGAAACTATGGTTACCGCTGCACAGTTTCATTAGGAATGACTGTTGGTTATTTGTTACCGTGGTTATCAGTGTTTGATAGTCACAACCACCCCGGTGGTCATTTTCTAGTGGTGAGGACATCCTATACACTCCCCCTCCCTCTCGGCTCCCATTCCCAGCCATCTATCCCCTCTCCTTTTCCTCCCTCCCCTTCCCACATTCCTTTCAGACTTTGAATGGATCAGGACTGACCTGTGGCATAACTCAGCCTCGGTTTTCTACAAGACTTCAGCTCCCCCCTCCTATATTAACTATTTATTTTCAAGTTACATGGTGTATTAAATATTCATGGCTTGCAGAACAAATGGCTGCTGCTACTTTAGATTGGCATGGTTGTGCGTACGTGTGTGTTTTTCTGTATCTTCTTTTCATACGCTTGTTTGTAGTGAAACTACATTTGTTGAGGCAGGAAACATCTCAAAATCTTAAAAAGTTAAGTCACAACATTTCCAGATCTGAGACACGATTTGTTGATGATTTGGACTTGCTTGTACAGTAACATTGTTATAATTGACAAAGCTTACGTCAAGAATAGCCTTGAGACTTCAACATGTTATATGTGTTAAGACTCACTCACTAGAACTTGCTAACCTTGTATGTGCTGATTCATAATGTAAGTCAAGTCAGTAAAACCAATAACTGTTGTATAATATGCATGATGACAGAATGGAATGTGATGTAACTATTCACAAAACATTGTGTATTTGCAAACGCCACCTTCAGAAATACTGTTGGTATCTCATAAAAGAGGTATTTCTATGTTTAGAAAACATTGTAAACGTAAAGTAAAAATGTAAGTCGAAATTATTTTGTCTTGTAACTGCATTGCTTACAGTTACCTGCTCCTGATTGGATATATTTATTAGAGAGCGTTTGTTTCCTTTCAAAAATGAGTTGACGCAACATGCTGTTTTAACTAAAAACAGCAGCACAAAAATTGTACAGAAAAAGTTTAAAACGCACACAAAAAAAATGTTTTCTTATGAAAAAATAAAAACGCAAATCCAAACGTTGTCCATCTGAAATGTGTGCGGCTACTGTATGCATATAGTATACAATAACAAAAAAGTAATGACATTTGACCAATTCTGAAAAAAATGCATTGTTCAAAATTGTCAATCTGAAATAACGAAATGAAATGACAACCTTTACGTTGTGCTAATTTAAAAATCACCACTAAAAAATGAAAGAAAAGAAAAAAATAGATACAAAAACTGTAAAACCACAATAAAACAATAAACAAGAACACTGTCCAAAGAGACACATTGTCCAAAACTGTCCATGTCGTATCATAACCTTTAGCACTGTATGTTAATACCAAAACAAATCAACTAAAGAACAACTCAAATAAATGAGGTCCCAACATCTTGTGTTGTTCAGAAAAACAAAGCAATATGCCAAATGTCCAAATTGTCCAATTGAAATGAACAACAACAAAAAAAAGCAATATAAATTAAACTATGACCTTTAAGTCATGGTAATTTAAGAATTGCAACTAAAAATGTTAAAACTAGAAATACATATACACAAACAACTGCAATAATCAAGAACACTCCAAAGAGACACTTTGGACAAAGTAAATAGAATAAACCACAGCATGTTGTTGCAACTGAACTTGTATCAAAGCTCAAACACTTTCTTCGCAGAAGTGCCTATCAGCAAAAAAAAATCACTCTTTCTATTATTTGTGTCTTGTCCACTGTACATAAAACCATGTAAGTCCAGCTTAGAACAGCAGTGTTAAAATCCGCCTCCAGTCAGATGGCAGCCGACTGTGAAAATAAAAGCCAGGGCATAAAATGGCAGATCGTTTTACGAGGATTTAATGTTTCAGAGTTGGCCATCAGGAGAGATTACATTGCAAGTAAATTGTGGCTTTTAGAGCGTTTATCCTGATGCAAGCAGGCCTGATCTAGTTCAACTCGCATCCAACGGGCCTTTCCGTTGCCGCAGCTCTTCCAGTATGAGTGACTGTTATAGACGGTTTGCGTTATGATACTATATTTAAAGAAAGCAGCTAGTTTCAGTTCAGCTGAGGGTAAGTATTACTCTGAAGAACCTAGAATTATATACTCTCTTTTGCTTTTTCTGTGCAATGGGATGAGCGAGGGTATTGTTGATGGTATCAGTGGGTGTCTTTAGCTGGGATCAGGACCAAGACCTGGGCGGTTTGTTTTCAGGACTCAAACATGAGACGCTCAACAGTCTGGAGCTCCAATTTAAGACTGTTGTCTAACCCTCTGGTTCCTGATGATTCATCGGCCGCAGATATGTTTATATATAAACTAGCCATCTTGGTTCATTTTAGTTCAAGCTTAAGCCTAAAACAAGTTGAGTCGAGAACTTAAATAAAAATAAATTATATCGAGCTGAGAATATAAAAAGATTTCTTTATTTTATTTTATTTTATTTTAAAGACAATTAAACATGCTTTCTGATAAAATTCTCATCATAATTTGGGGTAAAATATTTAAAATCATTTTTTTTTTTAATGACATTTTGATTTTGATTTTTTTTTTTTTACTTCAGGTTCAATTGCGATTTTAAATAAATAATGTTATTTATTTATAATTAGTTAAAATTACTGTAATATATATATATATATATTTATTTATATAATTTATATTATACTTAAATACATATTTTCATATACATAAACATTTTTCTTAAACATTTTCATACACATATGTGTGTATTTAATATTATACAACACAGACATTATGTACACACAAAAAAAAAAAATATTTTGGATGAGATTAATCAGTGCCCAGCGCTAATAAATACTAATATATATTATTATCGAAAGACAGGTAGATGTATTTAAAGTGACATACTGTTAAATAGTTTGGGATTAGTTGTTGTCGCATGTAAACAGGAGCATCTTCACCTCAATCCCTGCTTCAGCTGACTGACATGTGCTTGCCATCTGTAGTTTGTCTGCGTGCTTTAACTTTTCTGCTTCCTGTATTTGGCCCAGAGGAAGCTCGGGGGTTATGAGTGAGATTCTTGTGCTGTTTATGTTCTATCAGCTGAGGAATGATATTAAATTCCAGTCGGTGGCAGCCGATTTCTAGCTGAAGGAATTGAGATCTACCGAACAGGAGGAGGGGGAGACGCCAGTTACTCATCAGCAAAGCATTTCCTCTCTTTCTTTTTCTCTTTTCCTCTTTATTGCTGTTTCTCCTTTACTCTCTCGGTCTCTCCAGAACACTTCCTGTCATAGTTTGGCCACTTCCTGTTGCTGTAAACAGAGCCGTCGTCCAGGCGAATGCATGACCCTTCCCAAATATTTTTGGATGCAAAATATCATTTATTGTAGTCGGTTTGTTGTGATGGTTTGGACAGGTTTTGAGAAATTTGCACTTAATCCTGTAAAAAAAAAAAAAAAGTGATTCCCACTTATGTTCTTTTTGAATCTTATGCTTTTATTGTGTTTTGATGGCCATTGGTTACTCTTATTTAATATCACAAACAATCAGCATCTTTATGACCAATATTTAATATATGAATTAAGTATATTAAATATAAAAGCTAAAATGATTTTATTTAATAATATGATCTGATAAGTTGTTGTAAATCAAGTAGTTAAAGTGATACTTCAATAATTACATTTTAATAAAATACATAAATTTATAAATATGAATATATCTATTTAATATGTATTTACATTACATGTTAATTGTATTCAAATACATTAGTCCTTTCTCACTTTTGCGAGGAGAAAAAAAAAAAGTAATGTCATTTTTGTGCTTTGATAATAGCTCATTTAGTTAATGAAAGCTTTTGCTGTTGAATTAACGTCTGACCAGAACAAACATGTGTTTAAGCCTCATTTAATGAAATGTTTAGAAGAAGTCATGGCAAACTCTGAAAGTCAGAGATGAAGAGTGCTTAACTTAGTCGATCTCTGAATGATTTTCATTTAATCGAAAAATCTTGCCATTGTCCTTTGTGCTTCCATCAGTGTTCCAGCCAGAAGGGATGTATTGGCATCTGAGAAAGACTTTGTGACTGAAATGCAGATGCGGCGCACAATACATGCATTTGAGACACAGGCTGATTGATAACTGTGACCAGGAATCTGATTGGCTGTTGCTGTCCTGGAATATATATATATATGTATATGTTTTTTTTTTTTTTTTAAATGTACACTGAGATTTCAAATGTATGTACATGAACATATTACATATAAGTTACTGACAATTGCAGTATCAATATACATTATTAGCTACTTTATAAAATATGAATATGCAGTATATTAATAATGAATATTTAATAAATCATACTTCATGTATTATTAAATTGTTACATAATTTTAAGGTCAAAGATATTATATAATAGTGTAGAATATTAAAATATTGCAAATAATTTACTATTATTCTTATTTATTTAGTAGCAATTTTATTATTCCAAATATAATTCCATTAGAAATATGTATAAATATTATAAATAATTGATCATAATTATTACTAAATTATTTGTATGTCACATAATTATTTACATTGAAATACTTCAGTGCTAATTTTATTATTAAAATATTAGTATTGATATTTGATCAATATGTTACTATAAAATATATAAAATTATATATTAAAAAATAAAAACATCTCCAATTATTTTTGAGTAAAATAGTTATACATCATTTAGTAATATTTTCAAAAATGTGAAAATAATATATTAATTATATATTCAAAATAACACCTAGTTTCTATCATTAGTTTCTCTCAACCTAATAATATTTCATAGTCATACCAAAAGATACTTATCTTTTGGTATGACTATATCTTAAAAGAAATGCACTTGTTTTAATTAAAAAATGCTTAAATAAAAGGCACTTTATTACGCCATTTGAACACCCAATATTTTTCTATCACAAATAGTGGTTGCATCATGAGAGATATTTGCACGGTTGAGTGATGCAAGACCTCTGAAGTGAAAACGGCACCACCCCAGTAACCAAACACAAAATACACACACACATCCTGCGCTTCAGGTTTTATTTAATTTCAGGCCACATTTAGTGTGTAATGTAAAATATGATTCCGTTGCTCCATGAACATGTTAAATGATGAATGTGCTGGGACGCTGGCTTCCTGTCAGCACTGGTCTCCAGAGAAGTGTGTGTGTGTGTGTGTGTGTTCTGTAATAATTAGGTTTGACTCCATGGTTTTGCTCTGGTTAGTCTCTGCAGGCTTTCTCCTCCCACCAAGGACTTCACTCTCTCCCAAGCAGAAGCACACACTCATGAAAACTCTGAAAATAAATGATTATGTGCTCGCTGAAGCGCCGAAATCAAGTCCTGTTGGGGGTCTCGTGTCCAATTACTAGAATAAATATAGCCAGAAACTATATGAATACTCCACGAAGTGCGCAAACATAAACATCGCCGATGTTTGGTTTTGTTGAGTACATATTGCGTGTTCTGGATGGATTGTGATGGTTGACTGCAAAGTTAGTATTGTAAATAAACCAAAGAATATTGAATTCTGCAGTTCAGTGTTACTTGCAGTTTCTTTGTAACTAATTGCGAAACTTACAATTTCTGAGTGAGAATTGTTTCTACACCAATTTTTAGTTGTCAACCAGCAGTGCACTATATATTTCTTTTCTTGTCAACTTGACTAATCCGTACTTGAATTAACCTGCTTTCAGTGTTAACTATGGATAGTTTTCTTCGCAATATTGTATAATAATATCTTCAATCTGGTTATCTGTTATGATAATGCTGGCCTAAAAGATAAATTGACTGTAGAAGACTACATATGCTAATGTTCGATATTTTCGGGGACAGAGAATGCAATTTGCATACTCCTGTTAGGGGCGGAGTGATTTAAAAGATAAAATCTATACCATATATTTGATTAATTATTTAGTGACATTTATGTTATTAAATATTAATGTAAACATTTACTAATATAAAATATACAAAATTTATTTTAAATAATGAATAGTGAAGTCATTCATATGTTTTAATATAATTATTGTAAAACAACATTATAATTAGTATATATTAATATTAATTAAATATAAACATGTCAATAACAGATTTATTTAATAAAAAAAAAAGAAAAAATAAAGAAATCTAAATAATATTACAACTAAATAATTTTATATTAATTATTCTAAAACAAATAATGAAATTGCAATTTATTTTATCATATATTTTATTTATTTTATGATTATACTAATTATACAACAGTAAAGGTTATTTCACATGGAGTCTGAAATTCGTCAAAATTTTTCCGCAAAAAAAAAAATACGACCACAGGTTGTCAATTATGGTCACACACTGCTCTGAACTTTCGTTTGCTGTAAAAAAAAAATTCAAATTAGGTTTAATTTTTCTCACATGCGTAGTACTCATTTTGATAGGAAAGGACGAAGAATACGATACGATGATGAACACCTTAAAATAATAAGAATTGCATTTAGATTTTGTGCAGCCCTACCTGATATAAATTACTGTCTTAAGCGTGAAACTGACCTTGTTTAGCTAGAAAAGTTTGCGCTCGTAGTATATTTTAGACCTAACATACAGTATAAGCAAAAATTTGAACAAATGATTGCTGGCAGATATACTTACTGCAACACTTTAATCATTAGCAGATCTCCTGAATCTGACTTTTAGTGTCCGAAAGCATGACTTTTGCAGCGTTGCAGTCCACGTCTTATGACTGTTCTTTCTCCCTGAGGAATGGAACAAACCTAAAAAAGCGCAATCGTCATCAGTTTCTACAAGCACAATACTGTAGCATTGTTTCATAATTAATGGGGACTCAGCACAAATTCAGTCCTGGTAATCCCCCTAAACGCGCCTGAAAGTCTCGCTGTCAGTCGACGTGACTCCTGAGGTAAATCTTCACTGGCTTACGTGCCGGGGCTTTATGGACTGTTTGGTTTGGTTTGTGAAGATGGACGGGGGGAGGCAAAGGCAAGTCTTCGTTGTTATGTAGAGCGTTTGTTGAGAGGGAGACCCGACCTGGTGCAAAACAACACAGTTCATTTACAGAGGACTTTGTTTAAGCCTCGGCTAATCCAGACCTCCCAATAGAAATGAAATCTGGCATCGTTTTCTTCTGCCTTTGGAGAGGCACGTTTGGGAACACAATTCGCTGGCCTTGAATTGTTTCTTTTTGAGTATTCATGTATGCAAATGAAATTCTGAGAGTAATTGAAACAACAATATGATGTGTTCTCCTTTGACTCGCTGTGCACCAGAAATAAAATTAGTGCATGCTCTTGCACAGTGAGACAACTGGAAGGTATTTGTTCGTGTGGCACAGGGTTGAATTTGGCTTGCAACCTTCTGTAATTGCATGTACTGTATAACTGTATATATTTTGATTGATTTATTGGTAGTTTTTTTTTTGTTTGGTCATTCATTCACTCGACTCTTCCTCAGTCAGAAAGATTTCTCTCTCTCTCTCTCACTCTGAGGAATATATTTGATAAAGAGGCTTGTAATGTCAGACTCATTTGCGGTAGCTGAACCTTGTCAGGTCGAATGACCTATTCACGCAGAGACGATAAATGAAGTCGGTCATTTAATGGACTCCTGAAATTAACCTCTTATGGGCGCTTTGAAATATTATCTTCCACTCACACCCCCCTGCACTTTACCTAAGCAAACCTTTTGTTTTAGAGTCAGTGGGGAAGTATGGACTGCAGGGCAGTGGAGGGAGAAATTGCTTTGTCCTCTGCAGAAGGTTCATTTATATATGAGGTGGTCATATTTACCATGTGATGAGCTGTTGGCAAAAATCCCACTCGCCTTCCTCACCCAATTAGCTCGTCAGAGTAATATAAAACTCTTTCATATCATCATTGGAACTAATAATAAAATTTTATTACCGCAGGCCGTAATGTGCCACGTTATCTCAGTTATTGCCCCAATGCCACGTTTTGGAAATGTAATTATAATAATTCATTTGAAATGACAGGTGTTTTAACGCAGGGCGGAAGGATAGGTTTATATGGATGTGGTAATGCTGCTGATTTAATGTTTGAATTAATTAATTCAGCCAAACTCTGCGAGTTATCTGTATGAAGCTGTCTGAAGGACGATGATTAAGGAGGAATGCTTGGATTTAAACTCATGAGGTTTCCGCAGAGCTAACAATGTATCTAAGAGCATCTAAATTCCCTGGCCTCCAGCTTGAAGTGCTTTCCACTCATCTTCTGTGAGTTACGTGCCGCATCCAAGATAAGAGTTTTCATGTCTTGTGGGACACCCGAGAGTCGTGGATTACCAGTGTTTCATGTCAATGGATGGTTTGAAACATCTTTCTGGCTGAATTTTACAGGGATGTTGCTATATGGGAATAGCGGGGTTTAGTTTCCAGGTCCATTAACCATTCTTTTGGGGAAGTATTGAGTGCTGTTTTAAGTTGTGTTACTCGTCACACACCTTCTAGAGGC
Source organism: Enteromius afrohamiltoni (assembly GCA_034779775.1). Classification (NCBI taxonomy): domain Eukaryota; kingdom Metazoa; phylum Chordata; class Actinopteri; order Cypriniformes; family Cyprinidae; genus Enteromius; species Enteromius afrohamiltoni. The sequence goes on from JAUYWG010034034.1 coordinate 19,890, forward strand.
AGTAAAACTCTTGACACCTTTTCACACAAATTTTAAAAAACAAAAACAATATTATTGTGCTGGGATATTTGAAAACTGATATACACACATATCCAGCTTTATATCTGTGAGTTTCCATAGACGGTAGGTTTATAACTCACAGAGTACAGAGATATACTTGAGAGTCGAGGATCTCTGGTTTGAATCATGTATAACTACGGTTCGACAAACAGTTGAAATCTGTTTAAAAGGACAACAGATTTCCAATATGATAGAGCATTAACTTTTAACAATAGTCCACAGGTATTTTAATTCTGAACCACCACAATACATACCTACAGTGGGTACGGAAATTATTCTCGTTAATTTTTTTACTCTTTGTTTTATTGCTGCCATTTGCTAAAATCATTTCCATTTATTTTTTTCCTTCTTTAATGTATACACAGCACCCCACATTGACAGAAAAACACAGAATTGTTGCCATTTTTGCAGATTTATTAAAAAAAGAAAAACTGAAATATCACATGGTCCTATGTATTCAGACCCTCTGCTGTGACACTCATATATTTAACTCAGGTGCTGTCCATTTCTTCTGATCATCCTTGAGATGGTTCTACACCTTCAT
>JAUYWG010034035.1:8809-20477 GCA_034779775.1 Enteromius afrohamiltoni
AGGCGTAACCAGAAATTAAAATGTACCATTACAAACATTTGCATGAAATATTACATTCACAATAATAATAATTTATTATAATGAATTAGGATAACTAAACACAATAATAACAGCAGTTTATTATGGTGGTGGTGATGTATACTATTAATATAAATACTTTAATATCAAATCAAAGTTATTGCTGCTTTGTTTTACGCATTTACCGAACAATGACTGATAAAACAAAAACTGATAATGTACTATTTATTTCTGTTTTGGGTCAATTTGAGCTAAAAAGAAATGCAATAAATCCAAATAATCTGATCAGATATTCTTACTATAGGATATCCATTGCAATAATGCATATTTGAGGTTTGTCAACACACTTGTAGAGTCAGTTCTCATGCAGTTCGTTATGTCTCCACCTGATATGTCAGAATCTTGTATGTTTAGAGCTATTCGATTTATCACGGGGTCTCTCAGACGTTAAATATGCATGCTCTAAATTTTGTATATGTGAAGGTTTCAGAAAAGGGTTTAGAAATGTCTCAATGAGTCACGGATCTTAACACAAGCACAATTATTTGTTAAATTGGTTCAAGACAGCTTGAGGTTGCTTGGCTTGCATGCAAACTCTATTCTCTGTTGTGATTATGTCTCTCTGGGTTTCTCTGAGTCGCCCGAGTACAATTAGATTACATAAGAAACAACTTTTTTTCGGTTCAAAATGAGTCACGGTGCTCTGTGTTCTCCAAGAATCGTGAATTCTTTTATTGCCCTGTCAGCTGATAAGAGACATCAGGACGTTGATGTTTCTGACAGGGTTAGTCGATTTTAGGCAGGCTCTGAACAAAGAGAGCTCGAACGGCAAAGTGACATGACTGTTGCTGTGGCAGAACATCGGATGGCGGTAATTATACTCCTAAAAGGTCAAGGGCTTATGTAACAGACCACAATCAGGAGATGAAAAAGTGGAGAAACCACGACTGTGCTCAAATCAAAGGTATCAGGTGGAAAACATAGTCACGTGACCATTCCGAGTCTTTTTGTGACTTCTGCCCTGTCAGATTAATTGTGTTTGATGGGATGAATTCTCGCGGGAACCTGTGTTTATCATTAAACCAAAGCCCACACAAACAGTCACGCTTTTAAATCGCACTGGGCCCATGATGAGGGTTTTCTCCTGTGGATCTCCCATGCTGCCTTTGCGATTACCGTCTCCATGGTCACCAGCGGAGGCAGGATATGATGTCACAACCTAGTGATTCTTGCCTCTCCCTGACAAACAACCCTAACCCATTCATTTCCCCATAGTGCTGCCTGTGTGTGTGTGTGAGGGCAGGATGCCCAATGGGCCCTCATTAGAGTACCTGTACAGGAGTCGCTAAGGCTTCTGGGTCAGATGTGGAGCCCGTATGGAGACTCCAAAGCTGTGTGTTGGGAACAATAATAATTATTATGAATGTTTTTTTTTGTTTTTTTTTTATACATGTGTAATTATAAAATAATGATTGAATATTTGTAAAACAAACTTTATTATTATAAAAAGAACAATTTAATATTTTTACTCATGTACAGTATGTATGCATGTGTATATGTGAGATACTAAATTTATTTAAAACTACATATGATTAAAAAAAAATTATGTATATATATTAAGTTATGTTAATATTATAAAGAATTATGTTAATAATTGTTATATACAGTATTATTTAATTTAATTATTTCAAAATAAATGTATAATATAATTTCAAAATAATTGTGTTCATTATTATTAATGATATGATAAATCTATTTATCTATAATAAATCATATATAATCTATAGGTCACATATGTACTCTAATATATGTGTGCGTAATTATAGCATAATAAATTAATATTTGTAAAACAAACATTATTATAAAATAACTATTTATTGTTTTATGGATGTATGCATGCATGCATGCGTTACGCTGGCTGCTGATCTTGGAATCACACCGGCTTTCCTAGCCGTCGTCTAGGGGCTGAAATCGGGATTGGCTCCTCTGGCCGATACTCTGGAACTGGGATTAATTCTACTGGCTGAGACGGGCTAACTGGGCCTCTTGGGATTGAGGATCTTGGTTGGGATTGAGGAAGTGATTGCACTCTCTTCGCCCGATCTTATTGCTTGGATGGCTGGATCGAGAATTATGGCTCCGAAATTTTTTGGCAGGGTGGTTTGAGTTACAGGAGTTCAAAAGGTGGTGACATTCTCCTTAATAGTAATGGAGGAATCTCCCAGCCTCAATACTTCCACTACAAGTTGTGTGAGGGAACCCTGGTGGTTGGAGATGGGAACTAGTTTGGCCAAATGACGATCAAGTCCTAACCAAAATAAGGTCTTGAGGGATCTATCATTCCAGGGGACCAGGCGGCCAGCATCAACAAACTCTTCCAAATACTCGGTTAAAGGGTGGCCGTTCTGCGTGCGGGTCTGAAGGAGTGTTGCAGCCTCATCCTGCTCCCTCTCTGGATAAAATGAACCTTGCACATGAAATTCATTACAAGCAACACTCTCACCTGAATATAGTGAAGGATGGCCTCCTGGCAGTTGCTCGTGAGGCCCAGAAAGAGGAGTGAGCCCGTTGAGGAGGCTTTGGAGGATTTCTTCGGGGCTGATCATAGTTTGTGCCAGCGTTGGAGAAATCCTTTTCGGTTATGGGCGGAGCTTCTGTAATGTTCAGAAGCCAACAGGAGACAGGAATTCAAATCAACAGTTTATTTTCACAACAGAAAACAGGCTCAACATAAATCTCAGGCTTTTCAGCAAAAAGACAAAGAATGTCGATAAAGCAGCGATCTCCTGATCCTTCTAGTTGACGATCTGCACTTATATGTCTCCTTTCCAGCAAGATAAGTTAAGTTAAGGACCGGAGTAACATGAGTGAGCAAAGGTGAGTATACAGGTAATTATGAACATACGCTCGATCTCCAGATCGGTTCCTGGTCTCCAGTTCCAGTACAGCATCAGATCAGACAGGTAAGTGTGCACGGGTGAGTTCAGCGTATCACAGGTTGTGCTTCCCAAGTAAGTAGAGGTGATCTCAGCCAGTAAACAGCACAGCGCCTCTATGAGCCAGGTAAGCATGAGATACAAAACAGGTTTGAGTGTTGTTACCTCAAGCGCCATCATAGAATAGATGGTGAGTCTCTCTTTTATGCTGCTACAGGTGATTGCCAGCAGGTGTTTCTCATTCCTTATTAGAGGTGACTGAAAGCAGAAGTAAACAACTGATCCCAGATCAGTCGTGTGGGCGTGACAGTATGTAAGATATTAAATGTATTATTTAGAGCTACAAATAATTTTTAGTTATTTGGGTGTATATTAAATCATATTAATATTATATATTATAAATTAACATTAATTATTAATTTTAATTTGATTAATTAATTAATAATATTTAAATTCATTATTAAATATATTTTTTTTACATTTTTTTATATGACAAATCTATTTATAATCTATATGTGATAGATATATATTATAGGGTGCAAATATATAATCTAATAGAACATGTTCTGTGTGATTAAAATGAATTAAACATTATTATTATATATTTCTTTTTAATATTATTTTTAATTATGTATGCATGCGTGTGTATGTAAGATGCTAAATGTACTATTTAGAGCTTCACATATTTTTTATTTGTGTGTGTAAATGGAATATTGAATAATATTAATATTAGTATATATAAAATAATCATATTTATATTAATCATTGTGAAATATAAAAATATATTATTGTTTACATAATATATGAATGTGTACTGTTGTTATGTATTTTTTAATGCACACACACACACACACACACACACACACAAAGTCATTTAAAAAAATGACATGTATAAATGTAATATGGTAATAAATGTGTAAATGTTTTTAATGATTTATTGATATAGAAACCCACATACATACTGTATATACATATAGAGACCTATACTCTAATGGAGATCCAGAAAGGTGAATTGAAAGGATAAAGGGGTCTTTGCTGGTTACCTGGCAGGGGAGGTGAGGATGATAGCGTGCGCCCCTCACCGGGGGCCTTTCTGTCGTCAGCACATTAGAGGAGTAGTGTGAGCTGCCCAGGGGGAGTCATTATCGCTAATGAAGAGTCCTTCCTCTTCTCCTGAGTAGTGACTCGTTGGACACTCAGCAGCCCGACGAACTCACTGTGCTAAAGGCTCCTCTCTGATTTCCCTCTCATTACCCCTGTGCCCCCCATGGACCGGCAGTCCCCACTTAACAACCTCACGTCTCTCTATCTCACTCGCTCTGTCTTTGTCATGCAATGGTTCTTTCTTTCAGCTCTTTTATTCACCTGTTTGTTTCTCAGTGGTTAATATTTTCTTCTTACTGTCTTTCATGCCTTTAAAAGGCTATTTATGTTCAACTTAAAAAACCCTAGCACCAGGGTTTATGTACTAAAACGAACATACTGTATTTATCTATTACAAAAATGTGTTAATTGTAATAAAATTGAAATAGAATACATTAGAAAACAACTAAACTTATAAAAAGGCAAAAAACGAAGAATCAAAGTAGTATAAAGTGAACAGAAAATGAAAAGGCAATTTAAAATATTAATAAAAAACTGTAATTGTGAATAGAGTTAATTGCAATGTATTAAAAATGTATATATTTATATAGCTATAGGATTACGAATTATACCCTATTAGCAGCAAAGCTTAAAAAGTTACAAGTGTTTACTTCGAATCTTCGTTTGTTCTGAACTTCCGAATCTTAAAACAAACTCTCTCACACATCCGAATCATTTCACAAACGATTCACCAATTAATGAATCATTAAAAACGACTCACGAGTCAGACTAATTGACAGCTTCTTTCTCGTAGCTGCTAATTTGATGTGTTTCTAGATGTCTGTAACCTTCTGTTTTGTTATTAGAGGTTCTAAACCTCTTGTGGATTCGGTAAGCATCAGTAATTCCCGCCATTAGTTGTTATTATTGTAATTAGTTGATTGTCGTTAGGTGGCCTGCAGGGGGAGCTGTTCGTTCAGTTTTTACAGCAGCGCATGTAAACAAAGCTGAATGTTGCGTCTTTGACCCCATACGGCTTCTTCTACTCATCCATCCTGAGGCTGTTTGACAATTTTACTGCTCAAAAGCGTAAAAGCTATGGCACGGTTTAGCAAGGAGCATTTTTGCAGTAGAAACTCTTGATGTAAACACTGAAAAAAACGCATGGTTGATGTCCCTTTAGCAGCTGACAGCGTTTAAATCAGAGCAGGATTTATGTCTGCATTGATGGAGAATGGAGGAGGGCTGTGGTATCACGCACATTTATCTGTGACTTTTATTTGTGTATTCTTTAATACATGGTAGTTTTTACTCCAGATGATTTGGACATGAATGAGAAATTTTGAATTCACTTAGAAATTCCAGACATTTGCAGACTTTAACATCTGTGCATAGTTTGAGACATTGTCTCATGTGAGATTTCTAGATTGTTTCTTATGAGAAACCTTTGATTTGAAGCAGGCTTCAGGAGTAGTTTCAGTTAGCTATGTCTGGGAAAAACAATTGAGATTTTGTTGTTCTCATTTCTCATGCTCATCTACCAATACGGAAGCCCCGTTTCTGCCACTGAATAAAAAAAATAAGGTAATTGTGACTTTTTATCCCTTTTTTTCTCAGAACTGCGAGATGCAATCTCACAACTGAGAAAAAAAGTCAGAATCATGAGATAAAAAGTCACAGTTACCTTACTTTTTTTAAAAGTCTGCAATTCTGACTTTTTATTTTGCAATTGAGAGTTTAGATCACACAATTCTATGAAAAAAAAGAAATTAAAAGTCACAGTTACTTATTATATTTGGAAACAAGCTTCCATAGCGTCTCATTTTGGACAAATAGCAAAATTCTAAAATATTCCACCCTTGTACTGTGTGTATATATATTTAAACATTAAATTTATAGTTATCGTATTACCATATCACTTGCATATTCATGAGTGATATGCAAATTAAGTCTGAGTGAAGTGATTTATGCTTCATTTAAATGCACGCAGGAATTTGCATCAGGTAAACAACATAAACAACAGCATTGATTTTACATAAAACTGAAAAGTAATTTTCTTAGTTTCATTTAAAAAAAATAAATAAATTGTGGTGAGTCATCGTGATTGTTGAAGAAAGGTCTTCATCGCTCATCCGTCTGTGCGTTTCGTTCTTTCTCTCCACAGTGGCGAATGAAACCGGAGAGAGCAGTGCGAGACCTCTGGCACGATTCGCACGTGAGTAATGTATGTGGAATCAAATCGAAACTTTGTTGTTGGCTTGACTTTTACTTTAAAATTGTTTCCTGCCACAGTGAGAAAACAGGTATGAGTGTTACAAGCAAAAGCTGACAGTCTCCATTGATCAAACACACTGATCTGTAATCCTAACAGCAGTGAGAGGGCTTAGAAATCGTTCAGCAACCTGCATCCTGACAACTTTGCCAACAGTCACTCACTCAGTTGTGGAACTATTCATTTAACCCAATCACTTGAGCATTAATATCACGTGACTAACCAGCTAAACCTTCACCTCTTGACTGGCTGTTTGCAAAACAGGAAACTGGCACCAATCATTTCTCCTCCTTTGTCTTTCTATCTCTATTTCTCTCTCTCTCTTGCATTCTGTCATCTGCACCCCTCTGAGCTTTTGATCTCTTATTGTTGCATCAGGTTCCAAGTCCCAGAATGCTTTGTGGAACGCCATCACAGCAGGCATCGGGATCAAGGACAAAGACAAGCGGGGTATCCTGATTGACCCGCGGAGCCCGGAGGAGATTCTAGCTGATGACCTGCCCTCTGTCGACAGCCCTGATGCCATGGAGAAGACCGCTATCAGGTTTGGAGGGAATCGCACACTCACTCACACCTCGATCGATCAGTATGGCCCGGTATCTGCTCTCAATCAATCGATGCTGGTTCTGCGTTAACTGCTTTGTGAAAAGTGCTTATCTTAAAGCACGTTACAGTGAAACTAGGTGAATGGTCATGCTCTGTTAGCAGGAATTATGTCACATAAAGTGCTTTGTGCATGTGTTTTCCACTCATAAGCGCAGCTGGCAGGCCTAGATAGGATTATTGATTTGTTTTTAGGAGCAATGGTGTCAAACCACACTTCTATTAAAGATCACAGCAGGCTTCTCAGCACTGAAAGACCATGCTCTTAAAAATTAAGGTTCCAGCTGGAACCCAAAGACGTTTAAGTCACAATGCCACAGGAAAACCTATTTAAACCCTGCTATTTAAACCATGCTAACTCACATTCTAGTTATTTAGAAGAACCTCTGCAATTTTTAGGAGCTAAAGAACCAATGTGATGATGTAAGGACCTTAAAATCTAACTTATTTACTTTCCAAAGAACCATACATTTTTATCAGTATTGGTTTCAAATAGATGTTTTCACAAAATAATTATTTTTTGGCAAAAAATATTAATAATGATAAATTGTAATATTTAAAAAAAAATTTAGCATACGTCAAAGCAAACTATTTCTTGACCAATTTAATAATTGTATTTTGTTTTATTTTATTATTTTATTCAAGTCCACTACTTTTAACATATTTTAACATTTGTTTATGAGGATGTACATTTTTCAGCATCATAAACCCTACTCCCACAGCAATCCAGTAAACCATTCTAATCCATACCAATCCTAGTATATGGATTTCAAATGGACGTCAGACACATAAATCCCATAATTGTGGCATACTGAAAGGGAACGACAGGAAAATGAATGATGAAACAGTATGATATTTGGACTCAGCTGTCTGCTGGAGCGACCGGCTGTGTTAAACAGGGAGACTCCAGTGGACTGTGATGTTCTGTATAGTGAGCGACTCCTCATTAATCACCCTGTGTGAGGAAGGGAGGGGAGAACCGTATGGCATTAGTCCTGACGTCAGCACTGGGCACCGTCTGCTATAAATATCCACCGTAAAACTGTGCTCCAGTGAATCCTTAATGTTCTATTAGTGTGTTATTGTGCAGCTTGAGAGGGCATGTTCAGCAGCTTGTGTGATGGGTTGCAGGTGAGAGAGTCCCCCCCTTCCAGCTGAGAGGTAACCAGTCTGAATAGGGTATGATGGGATGGCAGGATGCGGCATGCCAAAACCCGCCTACTTGTCATCACATGTCCCTTAGCGACAGTGTAACCCTTCACCAGCGAGACAGAGGCAAAGAACACAGACTGACCCAAAAAAACAATTAAAAATAGCTGTGTTCATAGTGACCAAAAAGTAGTAATCTAAATGACTCAATACTCAATAAACGAAGGCTTTCAGGGAATTATAATTCACTGATAATCTTTACTTGAACTTAAGAACCATATCAGTCTGATTCATGATGCATGAAGCCGTTCAGTTATTTTAAAAAACCCAAAGAGCGGTCTGAATGACTTGTGCACTATATAGCAAGTCCTCTGAAGCAATTCAAATCATAATTCACTTGTCTAATTCAATCTTGTCCTTTAGTTGAACTTGAGAACCCTATCTTTTAATATATTTTGTAACCCTATCAACTTTTTTTTAAGTTAAATGAATTACTATAATTAAGTACAATAATGTTTTTATTTAACATTTTGTGTTTTTATGGTACTAAATTACGGAGAATAGGGATTCATTTATCACCCACTAACCATTTTTTGAGCATAGACCTTAAATTAAAAGTCCAACTTAAACTGTTGTATATCATGAAGGCTTTAAATCGCAGACTTTGTTTGTTTTCTTTTTAAAGAAGACACTTGGCATTTTATAAAGTTGAGATTTAATTTTGTATTATATTTCTAACCCCCAGTTTCACAGACAAGGCTTAAGCTAGTCCCAGACTAAATTGCATGTTTGAGAAGGCTCAGATGAAAAAATCTTGCTCTGACATGTCAGTGTCATTGTTCTGTGTTAAGATGCACACCTGGAATATTTTCTTATGAGGCATTTTTGTAAAAGTATATCTTAATATTTAAATATCTTAATTTAAATATCTTTAACTAATGCCTAGTCCTGGCTTAAGCTAAGCCCTGTATGTGAAACCGGGGCTAAATTTATTCTTTTCCACATTCACAATTAATACTATTTTAAAATTTTATATGAAATGTAGATTTTCTAAAACATGTATTACTCTGCATGGGAAACAAAGCCATAAATCTAAAGTAGTTGTGTTCCAAGTTTGAGGTTGACATCTTAAAAAATAAAATTTGGGCACAGTACCAGATAATATTTGCTTCCCATTAATTTCCAAAACAAATGTAAATGGGTTTTTTTCAGGACTGTTTAACATTTTCCAATGACCATTAATTTTTTTGTGTGCATAAAGCAATATAGGAATTTTTGTACCGTTTCAGTGAAGAAAAAGTAAAATTTTTTAGGTAAAAAATGTCCCAATAGCACTAGAGAGTTAAGTAAAGGCACCAGATTCATCAGTATCGTAAGTTAAACTCACTGATTCAATAACCTGGATACAATGGCTTTTGAATGAACAGACCTGGAATATAGTGTGAGAGTCAAATTTGCTGTTAATTTACTGAAATATTGATTTAAGAGACATCATTTTTGGAATTATGCTTGTTTTGTGTGTGTGTGTGTGTACAAGGCTGATGAGGTGTGTGTGCACTTAATTAAAAGGCCAAGGAAAGTAATGCACCTTTGAGTGAGTGGATGGAGAGGACCAGTCTGATCTTACGTTAAGCAGAGGTCTGTGGGTAAGATATTAAGATTGGCAGGGCTGCTCTTCCATTAGTCTTATCTAGAAATTGTGTGACTAAAGAGTTGAACTGATTCAGTGTGACCCTCACAGATTGGAATGTCAGCCGCATTTATTATTCTAATTTACTAAGAGGTGACTTTTACTCTATGACAGACACGTTCACCTTAACACGGCCTGTCGAGAAATACATCACACCCTAGACATTTCTCTATGGTTTTACAATAGCTTCTTAATTTTGTTTATATATATATATATATATACATATATGTTTATATTTATGTCCTTTGAAAGGGACAATCTATTTTGCTGTGATTGTTTGCTGTGATTTAAACAAAAATCAGATCGATAAGAAAGTCTGGTCACTTAGTGATGAAAAAGCTTTATTTAACATAATTCGAAAAAGCATTTGTTAAACTGAATTATTATAAAATTAAAAATGTAATCATGGAAAATAATTGCTAGAGATTTGTGAATGTGAATTTTTACAAATTGTAATGCTATTCCTTAAAAACCTTAATGTCCTTGCCCTGAACTTGTGCCATTAGTGAAAAGTATGAATATTAATAATGTAAAAAAAATATGATATAGCTTGATTTCTTTCTTCAGTGGAAGTCAAAAATCAAATAGATGATAAATTCTGGTCGTTTATAAAATGGCTGTTATTTAATATGATTTAGGTTGTTATTAATGCCTGTAACATGAACAATACAGGATGAGTTACGTTGTTTTTTAATATATTAATTATTGTTTTAATTTATTTTTATTTGTCCAAAGTGTCTCTTTGGATAAAAGCTTCTGCTAAATGGCTAAATGTATTTAAATGCTACTAAAATTAATTGCATTGAACCAATTAATAAAACTGTATTATATTAATATGTAAAATAATGTATTTTTTTTAATAAAATGTTTTTAATATAATACTAAAAATAAAATGAAATCCTTAAAAAACAATCTGATTATTAACATATTAATAGCTTGTCAAAACAATGGCTAATTGCAACTTTCTTTTCGATTTCTTGGAAAACAGACCTCAGTCATGCACCATTGTATCGTTCCATTTTAATGATGCTGTTATGTAGCGTTCATTCATTTCTCACTCATTTCTTTCTTTCTTCCTCTTTCCTCTGAAGCAAATTCATGTGTAACCCAGCAGGCTGAGGTTCATCTCCTCTGAATGAACTCATTATGTCTGAGGTGCGAGGCACAGCAGGATTGTTTCAGAAGAGCGTCTGTCTCTCCTTACATCAGCTGTCCCTGATGCTTCTCCTGACTTATGGATGATTTGACCTTTGTACGCCTCCGATCTTTAGCTGGGACTTGTGGGAGCATACACAGGTGGACGTCCCATTCTCATCTTGAGTTTTCTTTCGATTATCGTTTCTCTTTTAACCTCAGCTTTCTGATAGGTCTGTAGCAGGCAGAGCTCATTTTAGTGGAGAAACCTAATTTTCCAGTTGAGCGCAGCCCCGTTGAGTAGAATGAACTGAGTGAATGAAAGCAAGATTGAGCGGGATCTTACAGGAATGCAGTGAAACAGGGCAGGTGCCAGTCAGGCAACACTTTACTGCAGCTGTGATTGGAGTTAAAGCTTAAATGTAAATCATTTAAATGTAGCATTAAAGGGAAAGTTCATGCATGCTGCCATCATTTATTTGGCCAGAGACAGAAAATGTTATCCCTTTAACTGAAAGACAGGTTCTGTCACAAAAGAAAAATGTTATTCATGAGTTATCTCATAATTTGGACTATTTTATGTACTATTTTATTGTATTTTTTTTACATAAAAACATGCAGTTCTAACTTTGTTTTTTCCTGCAAATGGAAATCTTGCAATTCTGACTTTTTCTTGAAATTGCAACTTTTTTCTCAGAATAGCAAGAAAAAAAACGTCTAGGTTACGAACGTAACCCACGTTCCCTGAAGGAGGGAACGGAGACGTTACATATGGGATCTCGC